>CAEFZY010038862.1:0-163816 GCA_903066815.1 Brachyrhaphis roseni
GCACTGTTTGGAAAGAAAAGCTAAGGTATATTACTAAAACTTTGAAAACTCTTTCTGTGTACCGTCTGTATGTATGCACATGCGGCTTATAGACAGGTGCGGCTTGTGTATGTACAAAATGGTTTTTCCTTTGCAAATGTACTGGGTGCGGCTTATAAACAGGTGCGCTCTATAGTCCGGAAAATACGGTACATACATGAATCTATTCCTTTTTGTTGGTTCTGGATCTGCATTGCAGACTCTCTCCAATGGGGACTTCCCCCAGATCAGAGCAAAGAGATAAGAATAAATCAAGATCTTTGCTTTTTGTCTTAGCTTTCTTTACTTCAACAAACACCATCAGTGCCTACATTACTGTAGAGAAGGCCACAATTGCTAATAAAGAATCCATTTAAAGCTAGCATGACTCATCATGATTTAGAGGTCTCTTGAACTCCCCTGCTTGGACCCAGTGATAAAATATTTGAAAAAGTGGGAAAGCACAATAATAAGAAAACCTTGCAATCGTAGGCAACTTGGGACAGTTATCAGGAATCACCTCACATGTCCCCACACTTGTGATGTCGGTTGCCATGTAAGCTGGATGCCAGGATGGGCACTATGAGTCATCGCTTATTTTGCTGCCCAGTGTGTATAGGTGGACTTGTATTCTGTGTCAGAGGTGGGTTTCATCATAAGTGGGTGTGCCAACCTAGTATTTATGTAAAAGCACACCCTAAAGATGTTTAGCCATGTCTTCACTGGTTTCTCCGCAACACCACAGACGTGTACACACATACAGTGCATCATTAAAAAGGTATGCGAGCTGTTGAGCGAACAAGGGTACTCAGCTGTGATGAATGGCTCTACTACCACTTCTAGATGATATCTGGGTGTTTTTTTTTTATCTGCACTTGGGCTCTCAACCAAATGATAAGCTGATAGCAAACCCAACTTTAGCTACTTGCACCGGCTGCATTAACTTGTGCTGCCATGAGTCACTGTGGTCAGAGTAGATAAGTCAAAGTGGTACACTGAGATAAGAAATGTGATTGTCCCATACTGCTGCAGAAAATAGCTTAGTTAGGGAGCTGGTTGGAGTTCTGCATGTTCCCTCAAACACAATGTGTCACAGGGTGAAACAGACTTGTTTTTCTTAACTGTGTCTAATTTGTTCTGCACTTTTTGAGATTCGCTCCTCAGTTTGTACTCTTGTGTTGGCACTCAGCATTTTGAATGTTTACCTCAAACTCAAGGGAGCGAGTCCCTTTTGTGTATTCTTATCCACACGGTCCAAGGGTATTACTCATTAAAAAAGAGCTGCTTATGCTCAGTGTGACTGTGTTGCTAACAGCTGCTGCAGTCTCTTTCCCTCTCTGTGTGTGCTTTAGAAGTGCTGACTTCCCCTTCTCTCTTGATCATCCCTTTTTTGTTGTGCCACTCCTGGGACGCTGAGCCTAAAGAGATAGATATTTTGCTTATCAGAATATGTGAAATGAGTGCCCTCAGTTCTATATTGGATAAGAAGATTAAAATTAGGAATACAAAATGACACAAACAGTTTATGTCTGCTAAAATTGATTTTAATGTGCATATGGTTTGTGTTTGCAGTCAAATTATTGGCATGAATGTCACAAAAATGGTGTATTTAATTGACTATCTGGAGAAAGGGATCATACATTAAACAACTTCCCATAACTAGAAAAGTAAGAATTAGGTGAACAAGTTTGAATTTGTTTGAGATTAGCTCTGAGAGGAACACCTTAATATGAGCAAGTTTCAAATGTCAGGATGTTGATTTGTGGAACTTTTGAAGAATTCAAAGATGGTTCAGAGACTTTATTTTCATCCTGTGAGTTTAATAATCAGTAACATTTGCAGCATGATGATGCTGCCACCTCTGTGTTTGAGAGTATGTACAATCTTCCTAAATAGAAAAAAGAAATAACTTGGACTTCTCTAAATATAGTATCTCTATTATCATCGTGTCCAAACAGCTAAATCTGTATTTTGTCTTATTATAACAGTTTTCTCTATAAGTCATTTGACTTATCCACACACTCCACAACAAATTTCAGTGTAACTTAAAGTGTTGCATTTGGAGCAATTTTTGTTTCCTTGGCTGAAACCTTCTCAGCCTATGGTCATATAAACCTCGCCTGATTGAGGAGAGTAAGACAGGTGTTCCAGTATGTTCGTAAACTTGGGCCATCTTAGTTCCAAATTTCTTTTATCTTGGAACATTTTCTTTCATTTGAGAATTATGGTTGAATAGATGGTTAAACTTCAAACAAGTCAAAAATGGAGGCGATGTCAAAGTAAGGTTTTTAAACCTAACAAACTGTATCAACCTTTAAGCATGGTGGTGGGGACATCATGCTGAGGGGCCAGTGGCACTAGTGTATATCTAGAAAATGTTAATATAAATTTAAGGAAGAACGTTTTTAAATGTGCCTCAAAATTCTGCAAATTTTCATATCACATAAGTTGATGGTTGCAACTTGGATACAATTCGGTGTTCCAACAGAGCAGTGAACCTATTTACATTTTCAAACCTGTGTTGCCAAGAATGCATCAGGTAACATTAAATTCTGGTTAGTCTTGGGCTCAACCCTTAATTGACATAATTAAGGGTTGTAAGGATGTATTTGTGCCAGTATGTAAAACAAAAAAAGAAGTTATATTTGTATGTTATATTATTATTCTACCCTGGAAGAAGAATGGTTAAAATAAATCATTAAAAGTTAAAAATTAACTTGACATTCACAACCTTGATGAGTGGATGAAACCCTCTCACCAAAATTGTACATTAAAACAATTTCTTCATACATATTTATACAAGATTAAGCTTTGTAGTTATTATTTCAGTGCCGTCCATCTCAGCGCACACATTAACCTCAGGGGAAAAAAAACATATCCAGAAAGTGCTGGTTAGTTTAATTTGCTTGCACAATCACTCAGAATACTACTGTTAGACTGCTTTGCCCTTGTCTGAGACCTCCAGCTGAACTTACTCTCTTAGCACGATACAGTAACCAGAGAAGACCCCTGTGGAAGAGAGGAGTTCAAACAGAGGTAAGCAGTCACAAGTATGTGCCCCAACAGTGCTTTTATGTATTGATCTCAAAATGTTCTATAATTGTAGGTTTTCTGATATCTTCAGTAAAATAATAATAATAAAAAAATGCACTTTTCAGTAAGCATGTGTCAACCACATGGCTCCCTGAGCCATACTTCTTAATTTAAGCCCAAAGGGTGCCTATCAAAGGTTTTAAGAATAGACTCCCCCAAAGAACACCACATGATAGATGAGCTTTTGAAGGTAAAGTGTCAGCCACACTGACTGTAAAAACTGCATTTTATAATTAAGATTTAAACCATTGCAGTGCTGATCCTTTAATCTCAACATTATGCTCTAAATAAGAAAGAAATGCTATGGTCTATTATAACAAAAGCAGCACTGGGATCTAAAAGCACTGAGATGAATGCATTCAAATGAAAAGCAAACTTAAAGCAGCAGTGCTGTCAAGGATAGGCCATCTCTCAGTCCTTTTCAGCTGTTGTCTTGTCAAGAACGCTCTCACAGGAACAAGATAAATGTAATTACACGTAAACAAAACCGACAGTTGCAACGTGAAATGCAGACACCCAGCATGGAGGGCCCAGAATTCACTTCATCTGTGTTTCTCTTGTTGTATAATCACACACATCTCACATAGGCTCGTTAGAATTCAGATTTCATTTTTATGACCGCTGTTCTCAGTTTGAAACAGCAGCAGATGTAAACATGACAGGATATGTAAACGTTTTTTTGGAACGAACAAGCATATTTTTAAGGAATAATGGTAGACCATAAACTCATTTTATTATAGACTCATTTTAAAGTATAACCTCTGAACCTTACTCGACAGGCATGCACAAAAATAAAGCAACTTGGAACTTTCTTTGTATGACCCTGCCAAGTGCTGTTATTATAATATGTTGTGCTGGATATTTAAAGTGACTCTATCACCATGGAGCAAGAATATGTTGACTAAACATCACAGACAAAAACATATCCTACTACTCTTTCCCCCCCCCCCTGGCAGTAAAAACAAAGACAGGATTTTCCACAAAACACCCTCTTCTCCTGCAGTGACTTGATACATTTGATCATATTAATCCTATGTTACATAAGCAGCTATAGATGATGAATACAGCACCTAAATAAAACAGAAACTTCCCAGCTATTGCTTTCCAGCTGCTCCTGACCTAAGAGCTACACTCTGTAGATGCTCGGGTCGTCTCACTCTGCCAAGTCTGTCCAAATCTTGTTTCCCTGAGACTGAGGGAAGAGGGACAATGGCAAGGCAAACGGTGGCTATTTTCTACCCGGAGAGATGGTGACAGAGAGCCTGTTTTGTCTTTGTCACGCAGATATAGACTGCAAGTCAGCATGGTCAGAGCGGAGCCAGAAGAGGCTCAGCCACCCATTCTCTGTTCCCCCAGTTTTCTCCTCTTCATCTTGTTTTTCTCTCTGTGTGTGTTTGAGAGAGAAAACGCAGTATTCAACTTAAGTTTAATACTGTAAACACAAGTATTACTTGTAATACTCAATGTACAAAATTTAATGAAATGTGTGCATCTTTAAAATTCAGAAATTATATGATTTCTTCTCTTTGACGGTAAAATTTTCTCTTATTAATTTTTTGTTTATTTATTCATCTTAATAAGACAGAATGTCTGGCTGGCAGCTAGCTCAGCTGTGACCAGTCAACCTCAATCAAATCTCAGAGAGGGAGTAACGCACTCTGACACAACAGTGTATTTGTGTTTCAGCAATATTCTCTTTAATTGTAATTCACTTTGAGTAGCTTTAGTCTGATTCTCTGACAACCTCAAAGGAATCTTGTCAGCTCTATTTTTCAACAATTAAAGGGCAAAAATGATATAGTGAAATGGCTTTATGCGTTCAGGGTGCATTCTATAGAGAAAATGCAGTTGACATTTTCCAAACCAAGCTATAAATAAAAATCAGCCCTTTTGTTATCTTGTTCATGAGAAGGGAATAAACCCAAATCTAATTCAACAAACTAGGTAACACTCACCTCATGAGATCATGATGAGATTCAAATTATTATGTACTTCTATGATTTAAGGAACATAATACTCATTTTTAGACTTTGAATAATTAAAATTTTAAGTGGCTCAAATTATAGACTGCAAGGAGTGTGTTTTCCTTCTATGACTTTCTTGCGTCACCTAGTGGCTTTTACTGGGCGGTGCACCTCACAGTCACCATCGTGCCAGTATATAAACATGCAGGTGCAACTTAGTAACTTAGAATATCAGTCAAGTGTTAATTTAAATATTTTGACATGCCTAATTTATGGCGTGCGCAATCAGAGGGATGACTGTTGGCTTGACATTTCTCAAAAAAATAAATAAATAAATAAAATAAAAATAAATTCAATAGCCTCAAACCCAAATAAATTTAAATGTCAATTTCAACTATGGATTAAAGATTTCTGAAGCAGCTAAATGCATATCTTTGTGTATATATATTTTTTGAACACTGAGGTTTATTGATGCACATCTGCTGTAGACACTGTCTTTGCTGTAATTCTGAAAAGCTGTAGAGTTAAAAGGAATTGAATTCAAATGATTTAAATGTAATCAAAGCAGTTTTGCGATCCATATTACAATTGCAATTAATGTATTATGTGTCTTACAGTTTTTGTGGCGGTAGTTAAATTTGATTTAACTACCAACATTATATTTACGTAACTTGGCTGTGGAACCATTGATGCCCAGAAACGGTTTACCCTCGGAGTCTTTTACAGTAACCCCACAACTTCTCTAGCAAAGATGGCGGCTTCCATAATTGAGGCATGCCATGTAGCATGCAGCGCAAATAGGACTCCAAATGTTGTTTCGTGGGGTCGGGGAGGGACAGTGGCTTTCGGAACATGCAATTCAGTGGCCTTGTACGAACCTCAGGTGATAAAATCTGTAAAACATGTCAGTAGTTTAGTTGTTTTCTCGCTGTTGAGTGCTGATGCTAGTGTTTGTTTAAAACGCCGAAAAACACTTGGGTTAACATGAATAGTTTGAATTTCAGGAAAGAAGAGTTGTCGCTTTGCTGAATGGACACAAAGGGAGAGTAAATGCAGTCAAGTGGGTTCACAAGAAAGACAATGGTGAGTGTGGAGAAGTTTATATATAAAATTATTATTATTGTTAAGCACATTGAACATTTGTACAAAACCATGAGGTGTGTGTAGAGTGCGGGGAAGTAAAGTTAGCATGCAAACGCAATACAGAAACATTACTTGAAAAATGTAACCACATATGACAGCGATGTGTCAATACTTGTTAGTCATGCTTTAATGGCCAGGATCATCTTCGGTGCATCCGCAATAACTGGCAGTTATTATTTCTTTATCAGCGTGTCTCTTTACCACTTCATTATCTAACTTAAATTTACTGGTTTGTGTGAAAATCTATTTCTAGGAAAGTCCTCTCAGATCCAACTTTGTGTGGAATTTCTAGGTAGTGATAACCGTGGGTAATAACATCAGGTTTACACTATTGCACAATAAATAAATGAATAAAAATAACCTAAAACTATAGTTTCACTAACAAGAAAACCAAATCAACGACATCAAAAAGGGATGAATATTAAACATTTTCTGTTAAAGTAAATTGTTTTTGGTGTAGCAAGCAATATATTTGATTCTTTTGGTAGGTTATGCCACCTGCTGTTACAAATGGCATGTGGCCACATCTCCGCATCAGTTTCCACATCAATGTTTCTAAAAGTGACTCTTGTCCAATGTACGCTTCTCTTGATTAATTTCTTACATATCAAATGGTCTTCTGTGTGGTGTGATGACTACTAGAAAGTCAACTACTGAGGCTGCAAAAATGTTAACTTATTGCAAGACATTCAGACATACCTTAGTCCTTTTATTTCAAATTATGTTATGTTAACGCACTTTTATTTTTGGAAAATAGACAAGTTTAGCAAAGAAAACTTGTTGAAGTTTTTTATTAATGTTTTTTTTTTCTTGTAATTTTGGCTACAGTTGAAAATAGGCAGAAGCAAAACTGCATTCCGTGGCTAAAGTGACTGTAAAACACAATACACCAAGTTTTACAGTGAGTTCAGCAGTTTTATTTTGAAAGCAATAACTCGAACACACATTGGAGTTGTTTTTAATTCAACTGCGTGATATTTTATACAAGTCGCAAAGACAGTAAAACACTCTTTCACTCCCTGCTTTTGTGTCATGAAACAGTTTTGGTTCAATAGGTTATGGCAGTTTCAGATGGTTTACATTTAGGTTTTATTTATTTTAGAGGTTGAATTTTTTTCTAAGGATCTCTTTTTTTATTTTACATTTCAAAAAAGGTTAATTTTCTTTTCACCATAATTGAGAATATTACACCCACTTCGCTACTTCCTTATGGAACATTTAATTATGTTTATATTAATGTGTGGTTTCTACAATTTAGGTCCTCTCACTGACCTCACCTAATATTTGCATTTAGATTTAAGAAGTCCTCTTTGCTGTTATAATGTCATGTATGAATTTATTTATTTATTCAATTATTTGTTGTTTTTTTGTAAGGTGACCCTGTGTTTTCCAAAAGGGCTTTCTAAAAATGTTTTATGTACAAGGCTCCATACTCTTTATTGAACCAATTTGTCGATACCGAGTTGTAAGTTAATTCGGTTGTGTTGATTTTATTGTCGCAGCATCAGAGCGTCATGTCGTCTCAGGAGGTTCAGACAATCGGATCATCCTCTGGAAAGCTCAGCATGGGAAGGTAAACTGCCTACATTTCAACTTTTCTGGGTCTCAGGTGGCTTCAGCTTCAGCTGATTAGAAAAAAAAAATTCTCTGTTTATCTGAGTGTTGTGAAAATGATATTTTTATGGTACATAATGTAATTTTAGTGATGAAAAATAGAGGCCTTGAATACAAATGTTTTGTGTAATGCCATAGTTCGTCCAGTCAGTGGAGTGTAAGGGCCACACTGGTCCTGTCAATGCTGTGGATGCCGTCTACCTGGAGGACTCTAAGATCCTCATTGCCTCTTCTTCATCTGACTCCACAGTGAGATTATGGCTCTGCAGTGACGACAAAGAAGGTAATAAACAAGTAAAACAGACATGGAAAGCATTTGGAAATTATTTATCACCATCTCTAAAAAAAAGGAGGTTAACAGTGATGTGTGTATTTTCGTGAGCCTCACTACTTTTTTCTAAATTGTTCACAGCTGTATTTCACTACTTAACAGAAAGTGGAGAAATAACTGTTTCTCGTAAGGGAGCATTATCTGTTATTTTTCTCAAGTGTGCTATTATGAAACCTCTGCTGAGGAAAACAACTCGGATCCATCGGTAATCAATGTTTATAGACCAGTTTTTAACTTCCACTTTTCTTGGTAAAAAGCTTGAGTTGTTTCAAATGATAATTCACTTTACAGTATTGAATTACAAACCAGTTTTGTCTCCAAGCAGAATCATTGAAGAGAAATGGCTCCAGTTAAAATCATCAAACACCACAGAGTCAGCAGTGACTCATAAAGAGCTGCTAGTTTCTATTTCAGTCCTGTTTGATCTTATTGCTGCATTCGACACTTTCTAATTTGATGGCTTCATACTTCAACAGCTTTAACAGGTTAAGTTTTTAACTGCTTTTTATTATACCTTGGATAAGAGTTTCCATGTTTCAGCTGGTAGTTTGTAGTCTGTAGAAGGATAAAGCTAAGATTGCAATTTGGGTCATTTTTGTTTGTTTTTTGTTGCTGTTACTCTGAGCCATGTTATCTATTCCCTATTGGTGTTACTACAGAAATTTATCTTAACTCTCATAGGTTTACAGTGGCTGATAGAATTACTGTTACTCTAGGAGAAGGTGTCTATCAGGACTTAAAGTAAATTCATCCTTTGAATGGGGAAGCATAAGTGATATTCATTTGATGCCCACTATCTTTGGATAATTCTCCCTGCCTTAAGTTTGGTACCATTTCTGGATTCAAAACTCCACCAAAAATTTTAGTATTTCTACAAGTAGTGGGTCAGTTATTGCAATAGTTTCTTTCTTTGTTGTGGTCTAAGAGTTTATGTACTCTTCTCCTTTTAACCCATATCTTCAACATGGTTCACATTAGGCTTGAGCCACTATGAAATGCTCACTTTATGGTGTGGCTTTTTAACACAAAAAAGGGATCTAGCTGATTTTTATTTAAATTAAAAAAGCAATTATCACTACTGCTGAAATGACATAAAACTCAATATTTTAAAGTATAATAATGTTGTAAAAACATTTGTTTATTATGTTAATTTCATACATAGGCTTAGAAAAACAGGAAACATTTCAGTAGGCATCCATTTTCTATACCTTAATTCCTGCAGATTCAGTGGGAGGAGGGGGAGGCTATGATTCCAAGCAACCAAATGTTTCTTTGTTGTTCAAAAGGGAATAGTTAGGATCCTTTTCTTGGCCAGCTAACCAGCCGTGAGCAGCAACAGGTGGAGCACGGGGATGTTAAACCATAGAAATGTTGTGATGGAAAATTTTTATCAGTTTGAACTTTAGCTGTTTTTTTTATCTCTACGTTTTTAATATTAAGCAGACCATGAAGAGTTTATTTATGGTTTATTTGAATTGCAACACTGTAAGATGCTATTAATGGTATTTTGTGTGTGGTTTGTAGTTCATTGTTCTCTCTGTACCTTATGACTAAAGTAGATATCGGTTTCACTATGTGCAAAACATTCTTCTTGTCTGGACTGATTCAATCTGTTATGAAGCGTGTGTCATTTAAATGTTTTTCCTTCTTTATAAAATATTGGTTGAACAAATATTCTATGCTAGATTTTATTTCAGTGGTCAGTTGATGTTAGGGGGTCAAACTGAAAAATACAATTCCAGTGATTCCTATGTGGTTTTGACAGAAATATGTTTTGACACCTTGGTGTCAGTGGAGCTTCAAGTTATCGCCTTCATCTGCTTTTCCTCTTTTCAAGTTGTCTGGGATTTGAGTTTACTTTTCCTGAGTGTTTTTTTTTGCCTGCCTGTCACTGCAAAGGGACACAAGTGAAGCTTTACCGTCTTTAGAGGCATCTCTGAAAACTGGAAATAAGTTTAGCTTGAATTTCTTTCTCCAATGTAAATATTACATTATCTAGTTTGCTATTTTTATGCTTGAGGTGAAAACATACTTAAAATAGACATTAGAAGTCTTTTTGAGTCCTACAATCCATTTGTTTACAACTGTGTGACTGTGTTGCTGTAGCACATCTGAAAATGTTTCCGTGTGGATGTCTCCTCAGTTGAGTGCCTCCATAATGTATCATTTGGGAGCAGTTTCATGATGGATGTCTCTCTAGCTCTGTTGCCCGGCACTGGAGGTAAGCACAAGCTGCTCTTTCAACATCCTTTAAGTTGCACACACATTTTTCCTTTTACATCATTCTTCCACTGCCTCTGCATATTAAAATTAATATTCTGATATTAAGCCCTTGGTTTGTGTGTTTTGTCTTTATGTGCATTTCTAGTTCCCATACTGGCCTGCGGGGGTGATGACTCTAAGGTGCATCTGTATGTGCAGGAGAGTGGTCAGGTAAGCTAGCCTCACTACTCCCCCAGGGGTAGATTGTTCATGAATCCTAATTGTTTAATCTGAGCTTCTGAGGCTTGAAGGCAACTACTGACTCTGTAAAATGGCTCTTTTGCAGCTGCAGAAAGTCATGTCACTGCAAGGGCATGAAGACTGGGTTCGTGGAGTGAAATGGGCATGTACCGGTGAGTTTGTCTGTTAAGGTGCAATCAGCACACTGTAAACTTGAAAGCCAGTTTCTGATCCCTCATTGGCAGATTCAAGAAAAGAAGAATTACATGTATTTATATGCTTTTGAAGTATTCATTATGATTGGTAAAATACATGACAAACAGCTGTCGCTTTAACTAACAAGCTTAAGACATCAGGAACTTCTGGTTCTGCACTTGTAATGTAACCTTTATTCTTACCTTTATTAGTTGCAATCCTTGATAAAGAATCATAATAATCAGATTTATTATTTTCAAGTGTTATCTATTGAACCAAAAAAAAAAAAACAGACTGAGAAGATGTATTTATATTTGGACTGGTGTGGTTGGATTAATGGTGTAGTTCCAAAAATAATAAATTGAAATAGAATTATTATTTAACTGTCCTTTTATTTATTAATTTATTTTTTGTTTTGTTTTTTGCCCCATGTAGCTTGGTCATCAGATAATTAGTGGCTCTACTGGCCTTAGGTTAAGGTTACAACCTGATACACTGGCAGCAGCAGTGGCAGAAAAATAAAATCCTTACTTTATAATTAGGATTCAGTATGTCAGTGTCACAAAAATATAGTTTCTAGAATTATGAAGGTGCTTTCTCAACTGTTTCTTAGCTATTTAAGAATAAACATAGGCTCTATTGTCACAGTTATATGTGGTTTTGGCAGACCTTCAGTCAGAAACCAAAACAAATTATAGTTTGTGTTATCAAGTGTCAGTGCTTTTATTGACTTAATAGCTTGACATCTTTCTCAAATGAGGAATTTATAGCATTATGATAATATGTCTGTCTTTTTTGGCACGGATGAAACTGGACTAGTCACCACAGAAAAAAGCTGACATGCATTATGTATAAAGACAGGGACATTCAGCAGAAAACCAGCCTAGGCTTTGTCTGCCACCTGTCTGTTTGTTGGCTTGTAGTCCTGCTGTCTTATTGGCTACATCACAGTTAGATGCTAACATCTCATTGATCCCTAATGGAGCAGCTGTTAAATTCTCTGGACATGATACCTTGGGGTATGATGATAATTATAACCAGAAAATTAAGGCTAGGTCCCTCTTTGTCCAACATTTAACAGCATAATCATCTTTAATTTAAGCTGATTTCTAATACAGTCTGAGCTCATCTCATTTGTTTAATTTGGCCATCTTTCTCCTTTGCTTTTTTGGTTAATACCCCAACCTTATGCCCATGGCTTTCAAATCAAACTAAGCAAAATATTTGCAATGATTTCTCAAAACTTATAATGCAGCTTAAAAAAAAAGAATACAAAGAAACATATTTAAAATTAAGAGTGAAAATAAACTTCAATACTTTTAAGAAGTTGACATGTAAAACTGCTGTTGTAAAAAATATTTAAAACATTAAAATAATTCTGTAATGAAGAGAAACAAAAAAAAAAACAATCCTTTAAATGTAAACTGTACAAGTTTCAGTGTTCACATATCTGTCTGGGTCATTTTTTTCCACATGAGATGTACAACTTCTGAGGCTAGCCAATTGTTTGTTTACTGATGGCAAACAATTTTGAAACTGGGGTCCTTTAAGTGAGACAAATGTATTAAGAACTATTAAAAAAATCTTAAAAGATAATACCTTTTCTGGATTTTACAATGATGCCACTTCATTGGTTCTTGATCTAAAACTTCCAATGCTTAATTGTATAAGGACAACATAGACTTTAAAAACACATTGACTAATTTGGTCAATCAAATGTGCAGCAATTTAGTGTTTTCATTGAACTATTTCATTGGTCTATTTTTACTTTATGATACAGAATATTTCCATTTTCCCCCTTTTTTGTGTGATTAATAAAACTCAGCTGAACTCACTCTTAACAGGTCTTGCATTTAAAGTATCATTTACCAAATGACATTTTATGACAACAGTCATAAACATATAATTATATAAAGTAGATGCTGTATAGTGTTACACCTTTAGCGGAGATTTCACAACAACATATTCAGCATTAGACCTTGTAACTTTGAGGCTTCTTAGAGAGCAGATTTTCAGGTTTTCTCTCTCCGTGTCTCATTCAGGGGACGAGCTGTTATTAGCCAGCTGTTCACAGGACTCTCTCATCAGAGTGTGGAGGCTCTGTGCCAAATCTGGCACAGACACCCACACAGAAGATGATCACACCGTCATCAAAATGAAAGAGGACGTTTTTGAAGTGAAGGACAGAGGTGAATGGGCCAGCCAGACTTGATTACAGAAAAATGTGTTAATTAAGCAAATGAGGAAAGATGATTTTTTTTTTCTTTTTTTTGTAGAGAAAGACTTTTATGTTTCCTATAATCAGTATAACATATATTTGTATTCGATTTAATATCAGGGCACGTTTACATGATATTATTGACATGTTTGTTGTTATCATTTGGCCGTTTTGCTCTTTTCACAGGAATGGTCTCAAAGTTTGCAGTGTCCCTTGAAACTGTCTTGGCAGGACATGAGAACTGGGTTTATGGAGTCAGCTGGCAGCCCCCTGTCTATAAAGGTAGTCTAAATTAAAAAAGGATTAAGGCTTTTTCCAAGGACTCCTGCACAGTATTGTGTAATATTTGAATTTGTCATTATGCAGTTATGAAAAAAAGAAGTTAATGTGGTATGAAAAAATGTTAATCGTTTCTTATTTCTTATTCCATGATATAAAAGATAAGATAGAAATTTCTGAAGAAAAAGGAACACTTGAATTTATTTATATTTTGATGTTGTCCTTATTTAATTTGCCACATCAGAAGTTTTTGTCCAATTTCACATGCAAAATAGAAATGTCTTTTTCAGTGCTTATGTTTTTTTTTTTGTTTGTTTGCAGTTCTTTAAACTATGGCTGCCAAACTGAGTCCAGCTGAGATGGCAATCACAGCAATTAAGATCAAATTTTTAGTTTTATTTATTTCTATTATTATTTAAACTGTGTTAAAATGTCACATAGAAGTTGGGATTCAAATAATCTGTATTCATTTTATGTTTGAGTGTTTAGGTTCTGAAATAAAACTGATCAAAGAGTTTCCAGATGCTAGAAAAGCGGCTCATCTCTTTACGACACTGCTGACTCGGATAAAATCTGTATCATTGTGCTCCTTCTCGATTTGTTAAACATGTAAACAAATAAAATCCAATTAAGTGACGGTTTTGTTCTCAACTTTTTAACATGTAATAAAAAACATGTAGACATATAAGGTTATAGAAACCATGTTAGTCTCTAACAACGCACATTTTTAGGATGGTATGAAATTATGGTTGGTTGGTCTTTATAATTTATAATTCCTGCTTTGCATAATCTGTTACTCCTGTGACTGGCACAACATGTTATGTTTTTAGATTTTCTAGCAAATCGCAAAATAGTTTCATCCAACCAAATGACATGGTTGGATGAACAAGAAAACATTCACTCCTTTGAATTTAAACTTGGAACAAACAACTTGAAACTGGATCTGCAAAAAATGACTTGTGAATACCTGTGAGAGCCCCTGTCCCAATAGTCTACTATGAACAAGATTAGCTATGTTCATCTTGTAAGCATCTGAGTGTCTTTGTCTCCTCCTGCAGGTGGTGAGCTGCAACAGCCTCTTATTCTACTCTCAGCCTCCATGGACAAAACCATGATCATCTGGGCTCCTGAGGAAGGATCTGGTGTTTGGGTAGAGCAGGTAGGTGTTGACTTTAGTAGTATGATGGTTTATGCAGACACACACACACACACGCACGCATAAATCATTCTTTGCTGCCAACACGGAGCTTTCACAATTCAGATATAGAGCCAACCTTCCTTTCATCTTCTTCTCTGGCCATAGTCCACCTCTCCTGCTTTGTCTCCACTATCTCAGTTCCCATTCTTTCTGACATTGAGGTGTCAGAAATGGCATTGACAGACAGTGATGAGGAGCTGCGACTTGTTCACTGATGTTTAACTCTTTCACCCTCCCACCCCTTCTTTTGCAGCACATTTCCCAATGCATAAAAGTAGAGGGTGATGAGAAGCTTCTGTTCTAGCTTATTTTTGGTTTTTATTCATTTAATGAATGACAAAACGTGAGAAAAGCAATCCAACATTTACATGTGCTTAGAAATAAAACATAGAAGGTGAGAGATTTTGGTCACGGTAGGCAGTTCTGGACAAAAAGACCGTGGATTAACTGGTTGTTTACAGTTGAGAAGATCAAAGCGAACAAAGCTGGAATGGCAGGAATCGGCTCTCAATGAATTGTAGGAAAGGAGACTGGACTTTATTGAACTGGATTAAATTATCTCAGAGGGTTGTTTAGAGCTTTTTTAAATGTTCAACAGTCTGTTAAAAGATTAAGCCATTGATTTATTGATTGTTTTGTTTTCTCGTTGCAGTTGAGTGATATTGTTTTCTTGGCCCCGAATTAATGCAATTGTAACAGAGGATAGTAATGTCTGAGTTGTTCTGCGCTCTCAGAACGAGAAGTAGGAGGATGCTCTGGATTTGTATCATGCAGTTTTCTCATGAACTCTAACCAAAGCAGCTGAAATAGAGCCAGACGTTCTGCACAGGGTTTACTGAATGTGGAAATGTACAGATAAAGAAGCTGATTTTAGTGTTTTATGAGTTTGAATAAGTGGAGAAAAAAGTGTGGAAAAAGTCTCACATTTCCAAACTCATTGTTTATCCCATTATCTGAATGCCTTGTGTCCTTTCTTTCTACATTGTGTCCTTCCTTCCTTTGTTCCTAGGTTTTGTAGAGTTCTGTTCACTGTAGAAATTTATGCAATAAATTCACCATGAGCTTTAACATTTTTGATAGTTTAAAAAGAGCTATCGAAAACTCTGGAAAGGCGAGTATAGAAAAGTCAAGAGTGTTTATCGTGAAATTTCCAAGCTGATTGTTGATTGTAAACAAATATGCTCATTTCAGCAAAATAAATTACTGAAGTTGCATGCAAAAAAAGAGAATACTTCTAATACGTCACTGAAAGGCCAAAAGGATCTTGACATCCATGCCCATGGTAAATAAATATAAACTTCCAAATTTATGAAATGGAATTAAACAAATGAAACATAAATATTAAAGTACAGTAGCGGAAGGACATTGAATAAAGTGCAAAACAAAAATATTTATCTGTACTTAATAGTTGTATTATTATTATATGTAAATAAGTCGCTTTTTCCCCAGAACCTTCTTTTTCTTTTAAACTAAACTGTTAAAACTTTGTCTCCTCCTCTCCCCCGCTTTCTCCCTTTCTTTAGCTCTCCTGTTTTCTCTCATTTCAATGGGAACTTCCTCTCTTTGTTCTCCCAGCAGCTGAGGCTGTGCCAGAGTGGAAGCTCAATTTAACACAAGTGTGGATTGGGAGGAAAAAGAGCAGTACTCGCCCCATCTGCTCCACACTTATTTTTTTTTTGTTCTGAAATACATCATATTCTCAGGTGGTTCAGGACAACACACGGCCTCTTGCTCAAATATTGGTCCAAAATCCAAAAATAAAATCAAAGACGTGTTCACATATGCACATATCCTGGAGTGTGTGTCCTTTCAAATGAACACACACAACTGAGCGAACAGAGACCCAGTGTGTGATTGCACTCCAGGCTGATGAAGATTCACTGCTTTATCTATTACTTTTTGGGGCCTTTGATCCCTTGGTTTTATTTCCACGGCGATTATCAACAAAGTTTAGTTTTCTTTCTCTGAAATGCAGGATGATTAGGGCCTAAAGCCACTGAGAATTTTACATATTGTTCTCTTAAAAAAAGAGGTTGGTATAGGTGAAGGGAGGGAAAAAACTGTAGGAAGTTATTTCGCACACCTGGAGTCTTTATTCTTCTAAATAAATAAATAATCCACAGACCTGGAGTAACCTTTGTGTTATTTGTGTGAAAGTGCATGGCATATGAGTCCTCTTTCAGTCCCTTTTTTTCTGTTTGAGAAGCAAACCCTTTGAAGTGACAGGATCCCTGTCTACAAAGGGAGATTAACCTCTGAAGCTGTGTGACACACAGACACAAGCCTCCATATACAACAGCAAAACCTTTTTAAGAAAACATTTCTACACGTGATCCTAAAAATTTGCCTCAAAGGTGCTTTCATTAATGTTGTTGAAAGATCCTCAACCACACTAAGACCGAAGTTTTTGGGCGTAGTAGTTTCTGCGGCACTAAATGACCGGCCTTGTTTGTCTTAATTAGTCGATTTTTACAGAGAAGCGCTTCACATCTTCACTCTGATTAGAGTAATTGGTGGGATCTAAAGGACAGCGGGATTAGCAGTGGGGCGGTCAGAGCTTACCGCTGTGGGGAATAAAACATCTCGCCACATAGACGCACTGGTAATTAACATCTATGACTGACCACAGAGAGCCACCAAAGGGACTTTTAGTTTGTGTTTAAACGATAACCTTTGCTAAGCCTTACTTCAGACTCAAAAAATGTCGAAGACCAAATAAATAAAATTTAGATTAAAAGCGATTTGCAACATGTAACTAATTTAATGGGAAAAGTTTTCTATATTATAAGTTTTATTAGAATTTAAAATGCATATTATTGATATATATATATATTTAGTAAGAAGGTTGTGCCTTAACATCTTAAATGGGATGTAGGACTAGAGTTTGACTAAGCATCTCCAAAACCTTTTTTAGGTCATTCAGAGGTGAACTGGCTGGTCAATGTTCTGCTGCTTGAGATGCTTGAGCTTAAGGTCACCAACAGATGATAGGTTGGTAGCAAGCAGCCTCAGAGCATCATAGCATCACCTCCGTGTGTAACTGTTAGTATGTTTTTGTTTATTTTTATTTTTCTGAACCACACCTTCCAAGCCGTAACCTTTTACTTCATTAGTCACTCATAAGTTTTGTATGTCATCAATGCATTTTTTTGGGCCACTGACACAAAATTATACTTGTGGGTATTGTCTTTGGCCTCATTTTTATTTATTTATTTTTGTTGCTGGAACTAGAGAATGTGGCCTAAAGCAAGTGCTTTTGAATTTGTCCAAGAAAGAAGTCACTCTTTGTGCTTGGCTATGCAATAACCTGAAGGGTAGATGCGAGGACACTTTGTGGAGCTTTTTCTGCTTGGTTAAGCCTGTTTCATGTTCATCTTAGATCTCTCTCCAGGAGCCATGTATACAGTCCTATGCCTGCCGTCCTGGTTGTGCTCCTCTTCAGCAACGCCACTGTCCAGCGTAGGCCGTGTGTCCATATTGTTCCTCTTCATAAACACGACAAATGACAGCCGTTTGCCTCTGAGTGTGTGTGCATATTTTCTTTTTCATGATTTATAGCCTGCTGGTGTGTGCTGAATTTTAAAATCAATCTGCTTAATGTTGCATCTCTTCCTCTCAATCTCACCATTTATGTCTCTCCCAGGCTACTTCTCCTCCCCCTCTGTTGTCTTTCATCTCCCTCACCAGAGGATCAGGCCATTCAACCTAAAGACATGCCTTTATCGCTGCCATTTGTTCTGCTGTGGTCCAGCATTCTTTCAGACATTATTTAGAAGGTCACTGATGACCATGGAGAAGCCTGGATGATTGACGAGGCTCACCTCTCTGCATCTAATTCTTGTGTCTCTGCCTGTGGCAGTCAAGTATTTCCTTCAGGATAACGTTCATGTTGTAAGGCACAAGTTAATTAAAGATTGAGTAGATATTAAGCATTTTGATCTGGGTTCAGAGTGCTGCAAAGGGAATAGTGAACTATTGCCTTCTGATGATCCAGTTCTTATCGGTCTTTCCTTTGGCTTCGATGTACCTGTCAGGATTTAAGGGTCAGTAAAGGGTTTTATTGGTTTTATTTCTAGTGGTTCAGGGTATTAAGCCTAGCGGTGTCAAAGGCCAAGCCCTTCACAATGCCAACTAAGTGTCTTCCACAAGACTTTTTTTAATGAGTAGAGAGAAAATCAGGTCCTTGTGGCCTCAACAAAACTTTATTTTATTGTAAATATTTCAATAAGTTTGAGTGTTTTGTGTTTATTTCATCTAATTTCATTTTCCCAAATTGAATCAATATTATATTGCAAATAACAACATTGGAAAAAAAAAAAAAAGAAAATAATGGAGTTCATATTCCAGTTTGGTAAATTCAATATTTATTTTGTGATTTGGTATTAGTTCTTTCTTGTGGTGAGGAATATAATTTGATTACTTTAATTTGAAAATAAAATTGAAGAATTGGCCTCATTATGCTTCTAAGAGTTTCTTTAGCCTAGAAACAAAGCTAGTCACATTCTTGCGTCTGAAAAAAAAGCAAAACACTTTGGATATTTTTGCGGGGTACAACTTTTTTTTATAGATTTGAACACACATTTTAAAATGCAAAGCAATTTAAGGAGATTCCAGCTACCTTTTGAAAGAGAAACAGACCGTACTGTACTGTAAATATTATTTCAGAACTAGTTTTCCTTCAATGCCTCATCAACCACTGCAATGCCGAGTTTAAAGTGTCTCAATAAATTATATTTGAGATCATTGTTAATGGGAGTAAAAAACAATTAGAGGAAATCTTTTTATTGGAAATATTATATCACAACAGCAGTGATTCTTTATGATTTTCAGTATTTGTAGTATGATTTAATTTCCCAGTTTTTCTCAACGAATCCAGAAAATGTTAAAACTAGCCTAGTATTTATCTTTTTTTAATCCAAAAAAGCAAATTGTCTTTTTATTGTTTAATTTTTATTAAAATGTTTTGTTTTTTTACATAAATTGTTAAAATTGTCACTATGTCATGTCAGCATGATATTAGACAGATGATCTGTGTAAAAAATTTAGCTCCTCTGCTTGTTTCCTGCAACAGCAGTGGCAGTTTTTGTAACGCTGCTTGTTTTCTTTGTAGGGGAAGGTCATTTAACTGAGCGCCATCCAGCTAACTCTACTTCTTGAAGGGTCATATTAGGCCAGGGAATGGTCTTTTAATGTGGATAGATTGCATTAACACTGTCAAACTAATTGGGGAGGTACACTTTACTACCTACCTCTGAAAGCAGTCAAAAGAAATCTCTCCTCACTTGAGTACTTTCACATCTGTATTTGGCGATATCCAGACACAATCGGGTCATTCACGCTGCCAGGATCTTGGTGCCAGATGTGAACAAGGTTGGAGAGTACTGATAATTTATCAGTTTCAGTCACTACCTGAATTAAGTGTTGAGAGTTCGGAGGCTAAGTCCAGGAAATGGGATTCAGCCTTGTTGACACCAAGTTGGAACTCTTTGCTGCAGTTCTCTTAACAAATAGCCTTAAAAAAACTTTTTTTCATCGTCCTTAGCATCTTTCTTATATCGTTACTAATTTGCCTTATTTTCTTTCTAAAGCAGCTTCAGGACGTTTAGAATAACCTCAGCTAATGACCTCTGATGACGTCAGGCTTGGAAAATATTCATTTGTCAGTGTAGCTGTTGTTTTTACTTAAATCAAAAAGTGCTCTCTGCCCCTGGTCGTCATTTGAATCCACAAAGCTGGTTACATAACTGTCTGTATGAACAAAAGCACGGTGCCTATAATTGGAGAGGTGGTGAAGATCCTAAAATAGTCATATTTTTATGTGCCGGTATTGTTCTCACCGCAACTGCACTGATTACTTGTGTTTTTAAAGTGAACTAGGTTTTCAGTGGAAATTCAGCCCAGATGGAGAGTTTGTATTGTGCAACTGAGGATGACACTGCGGTCAGAGACTCTCATCCAAATCCAGTTTGTGTAAAACCGTCAGGGTTCTCAAGCTGTGACATTTTTCATGATTAGTTGTTTCATGTAATATGCTGTGGTGAAATTGCTTTCATTATTTACCAGACAAATCTATTTTTGTTTGGAGGAAAACATGGGGTTTATTCAAGTCTAATGAGTCCCATTTTGTATAATTTCTCATCTGAGTTGTCAGCTTAATCTCATTTGCCCTCTTTTTAATTCCCCTCCTCGCTTCTGTCCACCATCATGAAGTCTGTTAGTTAATGAGACTTTAAGAGAGACTGAAACAACATTTGAGAAGCTTTACTTCATCCTTATCTTTTGTTTTCTTTAAATGTCATTGTTCAGAAGGTTGAGAAAAACACAGTGTACATAGGACTAAAGAGCAGTTGTTAAATCCTTCATCAATAACTGTTTAGAAAATGCTGACATAATTAAATGGGTCACCTTTTTTCCACTTTGACACATGCATGATTTTATTTATTTTATTTTTGTTTGCAAGGTGCATTCACTTGATGAGTGACCCAGTAACTAAATGTTCTCCACTAACTACTGCTTTATTTTGTAAATGTGTTGAAAAAGCAGATGACTCAGTGGTTTGATCCACATTTTATTGTCTCTTCAAAACCAGGTGCGTGTCGGGGAAGTAGGTGGAAACACTCTGGGCTTCTACGGCTGCCAGATGAGTCCGGATGGCTCGATGATTCTGGCTCATGCTTTCCACGGAGCCCTACACCTTTGGTGCAAGAATCAGGATAAAGAGGTGACAATTACAACCGTTTAAATACATAACTTTTAAAATTAAATCTTTTAAAGTTACTCTATCACTGTTTTTGAAAATGTATACTTGGAAAGCAAAAAAAAAAACAAACTACTTTCATTTATGAGGGGCTTAGATGTAGAGCAGAATATTATTGCACAGTACACTTTGACATGACAGTTTAACTTCTATTAAGTAAGTGCTGCCTATTTACAGTTTTCATTGCATCTTTAAATTCTGATGCTTATGGAATTTTTTTTTACATCTACAAAAAAATATTTTACGGGCAGATTTAGTTTGACGTCACATCACATAGCCACAGTATTGAAGAGCAAACCGGGATATTATTTTCTTAAAATCACACAAATTTATACCTCACTGAAATACAATATTTAATATATGCAATATTATTATGTCAATTTAAAGAATAAATAAAACGTATAAATCTTGATGCTCTCCATGCAGGGAAGATGGAGACCGGGAGTTGTGATATCAGGTCACTTTAATGCTGTCCAAGACCTGAGCTGGGATCCTGAGGGGGAGTTCATCCTCAGCGTGGGCTCAGACCAGACCACCAGACTGTTCACTCCATGGAGGAAGCAGGACAGCAAACAGGTAAAGGCAGACGCAAAACTGGATTATAAATGATAAAACAGAAAAGATCTAAAAGTAGAAAGTTTAATTTGGTAGAGGACCTTTTCCATTTAGCCGCATAATCATATCTATATTTTTATTATTTCTTTATTCTTATTTATGTCTTTTGTGGATTTCAACTCTTCAGGCAACCTGGCATGAAATCTCTCGGCCTCAGATCCACGGCTATGACATGCAGTGTCTGGCCCTGGTTGGGCGGTTCCAGTTCGTATCTGGAGCTGATGAGAAGGTCCTCAGAGTGTTTCAAGCGCCTCGAAATTTTGTGGAGAACTTTGCTAGCATCTCTGGGATTTCAAAAGAAAAGCTGCTTCAGTCCAGTGTAAGTATCCTCTGTTCTGTGGTTACAATGCCGTGACATCTCTTGAACATTTCTGCATTTTGTTGTGCTACAGCCACGAACTTCAGTGTGTTTCACTGGGATTTTATGTTGTAGGTTTGCATAAAGTAGTACATAGTTGTGAAGTGGCAGGAAAGGGGAACATGGTTTCATGCTTATGTATTCACCCCTTTACTTAGTATTTTGTAGAAACACTTCCTGCTGCTCTTACATCTGCAAGTCTATTTGAGTTCACCAACAGCTTTGCAGACCCAGCTATTGAAAGTCATTTACATTCTTTATTGCAAAATAACTCAGACTCTGTCAGATTAATGGACATCTGTGAACATCAATTTAAAAGTCTTGGCCCAGATTCTCAATTTAATGTGAGTCTGGACCACATTTTGACCACATAAATATTCTTTGATCCAACCTTGTCATTGTAGCCCTGGCTGTATGTTTAGGGTTTGTTGTCAAGGTGAAGCATTGTACCAGTCACAAATATCTCACAACCTCAAATGCAGTGTTGTCCAAAGTATATTGAATGTTTTAATTCCTTCCCTAGTTCAACACACCTGCTGCTGTGATCCTTGGTGTATTTGATGCCGTTTGTTCACTGTTGTTCTCTGACTAACGACTAAAAGCAGTGGCTAGGTAGTGAGAATTAGTTACACATGTTGGATGTATTGTGGTTTACTAACTAGCTGGATGAAATTGTTGCCTTGTGTTTTTATTTCGGGGTGAACAAATAAAACACTGCACCTTTCAGATTTTTGTTTGTAAATACTTTTTAAAAACCTTCCACTTCATAAATGGGTACTACTTTGTTTTTTTTTTTTACCACATAAAAGCCACACAAAATTAATTGAGGTTAATGATACTTGTAACATGTATAAATGTGAAAAGGTTAGAGGTATAAATTCTTCTGATAGCGCCCTAGAGATGGATACCTAGTTGTTCTGTAAATGTGTCTCCTCCTCCATCTGTCTGCTTTTTTCCAGGGCTCAGCCAGCCTTCCAGAAGGAGCTAGCACACCTGCCTTGGGTCTTTCCAACAAGGCTGTATTTCAAGGTAAAATACGTTCCCAGCACAGCAGTTAAGTGTTTCACTGCTCCTTCTGGGGCTCCGTTTTATCTTATAATCACTTTTCATTCAAAAATCAATTTCACTTTAACTAGGTAGTTGGAAACAGCTGTGCCCAGTCTGGTTTAGAAAGGTTTGTTCGGTGTTTTCATTCCATTAATGTGAATTTACAGGCGACCTTGTCCCAAAGACTGCTGAAGAAGAGGAACAGTTCAGCAGTATATCTGACCAATACCAGGAGTCATATTTCCACCCGCTCAGCCTGACTGGTACTGTAAAGCTCATATTTATCTTCAAATGTGATAAACCCTCCAGATTTAAAAGGGGGTTTCTATCTTTTTGTATGACAAGAGGCAGTGATGGCAGCTAAAATGAAGAATTTGGAGGGAGAAAAAACATGTTAATGTCATCATTGGTTGTGCACCTCCAAGTAAAAATATCTTCTTAGGAACTGAATTTTTGGTAGGGAAACAAGTTATATGTTTTGGATAAGATTGCCTTGAGAGGCCAAAATCCAAAATGTACAAGAGCCAAACAACGAAGCATTTTATTCCCCCTGGACTGGAGGGTGTTGAGGGCTGTCATCAGCATGAGTGAAGCCGCTACTTAATCTGCAATGCTAATTAGAAAGCAAGCTTATGGGACTGCAAAGCTTAAGTATCGATAACCCCGGGCGGTGGGGGATCTACAAAGTGTGCCAACTGCTGTTAACAATGTATTTTCTCTTGTTAGATTGGCTTCTGCGGGCAGGAAGAATGAATAATTAGGTCTATATGATGAGCTGATGACCAATAACAATAACTAATAGGACAAGGAGCGTGCTTTTCTATTCCATTAAACTTTAAGGCAAGATGTGCTTGCACAGAATCTGTTACTGATGGCAAAATTTTCGTCTTGCCTTGAGTGCATCCCCTGGAAAAGTTGTTAAAGTCTGAAGAAATTTCAAACCAAATGAAAACTGTGAACGTGAAGAAACTTTGTCTTTGTCTTTTCCCTTTTAAATTATCCTCCTGTAACATTCGGGTCCTGTCTATCAGTCTTCAACAGTACAGGAATTTAAGTAATGGAAATGTATTAATTTGAGTTTAATCCAAATTTTTTTTAACTCCACATTTAAAAAGCAGAACAACCTAGTTTTTAGAGCCTCGCAAGTGATATTTTTAAGGATTTTAAACTATGTTGTTCTCATTTTTGTATGCGGCTGTGTGGACTTACAGAGCCACCCCCAGAGGATCATCTCCTCCAGAATACACTGTGGCCTGAGGTCCAGAAATTGTAAGTATCAATTTTATTTCTTTTCAGTTTGGGACCTGCTGTTAAATGATTTCAAAACTTTTTTCCTTCAATTTTTAATGTAATTTCTCACAAGTGATTTGTCCGTTGCTTACACCGACCTTCACTTTAAGTAATATCAAATTAGAATCCATAATTCTAGAGTTACAAGACCTTGCAGGAGTAATCGTGCTCTTTTGAAGATTTATATGTTTTCAATTTTACTATTAGAATTTTCTGTAATAGACAAACACTAAATAGTACATAAACATGAATTTGAAGGAAAATATCAACAGTTTTCAATTTCAGAGGAAGAAATTGCTTAGGTCAGATGAGAACAAAATTGACTTACATGTGATATGTCGTGCATGGAGGAAAACTAACACTCCATACTATCCTCAACCTACCATCCAACTCTTGACTTGAGTCACGTTAAGGTGTCGAAGATTTTGTTGGGTTTGCTGTATTATACCGTTTCAGGTAGCTTCTCATGGCCTGTTGCATTCTTTTTAACTACTACCAGCTCTCTATGAAGGATATGTGCTGTCAGTATTACTCACATGGATCCATGCGAGTCTAAGACTAACTAGGATCTTAGTTTGTCTTAGCAGTACAGAGGTTTGTGTGTCTGGTCTTGAAGCCTCGGCTGACGGCTCTGCCATCCAGTAGCTGAATTTTGCCTCCTGTTATCAGTTGAACTATTTTACCACTGCAACTGCTTACAGTACTGAAACTATGTTCTAATCTTTCAAGAAATATGCTGACAAATTGTATTTTGAAACATATAAATATCATTTCTTTACATTCTCAAAACTAGTTCAAACACCAAAACTTCTAATTCCAACTATGCTATATGATTTTTGTGTTTGAAAACATTGTCAATCGGAGCTCATTGTTATGATTGTGGTATGGCTGATTTTTATTACGTATCAGAATCATGACAGTATTATCTATCGCCACTGACACTTGCAGTGGGAATATGTTTTGCTGTTGTTTGTTTTGTACGTCATCTGTGTGGCGTTAGCCCAAAGCTGCCCTGGAAATACGAAAATACGTGAAAAAATATATGGAAAATTTGAAAAACGTCTTGAGATTGAATCTGTGTATGATAGTTCTTTGTCTTGAGGATGTTCATGTTGTTGTATGCAGAAACAATTAAGAAAATATGCATTAGTGTTTTTCAAAAAATTTTTTTTAAATCAGACATGGGAGCCTAATGTTACTCTTAAGCAAGCTGAGGGACTTTTCTCTTTATTTTGCCAAAAGCATTTATTGTAACTCTAAGTGAGTGATTTATAGATGCTCTTCAATACTGTTCGCCCTCTTTTCTGTCAGCCAATCAGAATCCAACTTTGAGCCGTCCCATGAGCCTCCTCTCTAGGATGAATATATTGTCTCCATTTGTTGCCAATGCTAAATCCATTTACTAGTCAATCTTCCATAAACATGACGTATGGCACAGCCTTTTATTCGAGATGTGGACATCATCTGTGTTGAAAAGCAGTTTTTTTCTGCCTCCATTTGGCTGCACCTCTTGAATCATTTAGTGCATAATAGAAACATTAAAATGAGTAAGTGGCCACATTATTTTTGTGGCATAAATAATGCTCTCACCATCCTGGCCAAATTACTGTCGTGTTTAAAAGCTTCCTGGTAGAGAAAGATGGGAGTTTTTTCCCCCTACTGAACTGCAGACTGTGATTTTAGTTTGTTGACATTTTGAAATGACCAGGTGATGGTGAGCTAAAAACGATTAGGCTTTGAGTGACTGACTGCTCCATTTATCATGAGTTAGAAGAAAGACCAGATCATCATCATCATTATTATTATTATTTTTAAATTAATTTCACACCATAATTATTTACCAGTTTTCAAATGATGGTGCTCAGAGTTTTAAAGCTGGTGTTTAGAGCAAGTCGGATGATTGCTTTCTGCTTTTTCTATTTCTCTCTTTTTTTTTTTTGCCCTTTGTCTTATCATCTGCCTGTCCTCCCAACTCTTTCAGGGCAGTTAAAGATTAATCTGAGAATGATTGCCCTTCTTTATCTTCAGGTATGGTCATGGATTTGAGATGTTCTGCCTCGCCTCTGACAGCACCAAGGCGTTGGTTGCATCAGCATGCAAGGTCAGTGTTACAGAAACAAACTGGCTCACAGTTTGGATTACATGAATCTCCTGTGCATTGTAGCATTAGGTCAGAGAGGAAATGTTCTTTTATGTGACGCATGCTTCACTTCAGGGTGTGAAACCTGTCAAGCAGTCAAACACACACATGTGCCCACAAAGGTGGCAACAATCAATAGTAATATTTTCTGACTTCCACTGGCATAAATCGCTCTTATCCAGTTTGAAACATTTTCTGATTTATGTTGTTTCTATGCTCAGTCATTTTTTTTATCTCTGAAACTCTATATGTTAGTTTGTTTTAAATTACTACCAATTACAAATATTAAAATATAAGTTAAAATCTTTCATTACTTGGCAGGTCATGTAAAGAGCAAAATTGTCATTGAAAACAGCATTAAAGAAAGTATTTACAAGAAAAGTAGGAGAGAGAATTATACAACCTACAAGAGAAACAAACCGTATGTAGTGACAAAAATTACAGCTCTTTTCTTTTTTCTGGATAATTCTACACAGTTTAGTAAGAGACATGTTTTTAAAAAAGTAAGAGAACAGTACCAATGATGTTAAATTGAACATGTAAAATTTCAAATACTTTTTACATCAGTTTTCAAATACTTTCTATAAAGTAGGAAAATGCTAAGAGAAATCAGATCAATGAACGTCCATTAAACACCATATCTAAACATTAGCAGGTTGCACTTTTTAGGCTGAATTCTGCTTTTGAGTGATAAAATAATTTTCAATTTGGTTTGGCTGCAGGAAAGAGCAATACTTTCAGCAGATTACAGAGAGTTTCTCTGTTTTATCGTTTTAAGTTCTCAACTTTTGTCTGTTTGGAGCGTCCTGGATTTGGAAAACTTGTCCAAAACACACATTACTGTATCTGACATTGTGAATTATGTGCTGAATATAGAATGACATCCTCTACTCCTACTTAGGCATCAAAAGCTGAACATGCAGCTGTGCTGCTGTGGAGCACAGCCACGTGGCGTCAGCTGCAGACGTTGCCATATCACACCCTTACAGTCACCCAGATGGCCTTTTCACCTGACTCGAAGTTCCTGTTGGCTGTTTCCAGAGATCGCACCTGGTCGTTATGGAGACGGAAGCTGCCAACACCAGAAAATCCAGGTGAGAAAAGAAAAACGTGGCTAAATTTAGCCATCACTGTCTCATGGTTAAATGAAGTGTTGAAATCGTTTTTTTTATTCACATGGTCAAAGGTCAACTTCCCTAAGGGGGAATAAAAATTTCACGGCAACACAAATGTCCCACTAATTACCTACATAGCAATGGAACAGGAAGGAAGACTGCGGCCATCTGTTCTGAAACAGAATTGTGGACTGTAATTTTTAGTTACTCAGATTCAAACCGTAGTGATGCTTTTAGTTGTTTTCTAGTGCCAGGATGTGTGAAGTAAAGAACATCTTGTATTATTTCTGTCATCCATATTTCATGTGTTTTGTCATACAATGGCATCAAGATGAATGTTTTCTTTAAAACTGTTTTTCCCCTTATTGTTTTCTTCTGTTGTTGAAATCTTTTCATAATTAAACATTTGAGATCATCCTTCAAATTTGACTATGAAAACAAAAAAAGGAAAGCACGACGATAACTGAAGAGTCTTTCAGCGATGAGTCCTAAAGCAGAAAATACTTTTTCACAACACTGTCAAAAGTTGTTAATAAACCTCCAAAAAATCCACTGAGGTTTTCTTTTTCTATTTCAGAAGTTTGGGCAGATGTGAAGTTAAACTGTTACTATTAACCATTAGGTGATGATTGTAGCTATTAAATGCAGTACAACTCAGGATGAGATAATAGTTCTTCATGGCGCTATGCAAATAAAGTTAAATTAATTAAAAATCTGTTTGATGGAATTTCAACATAATAAGACAACATCGGAGTCCTTTTGGCAGACACAAGCCATTTCAACTCAGATTAATTAAAATAAGGTAAACCCAATGGTTACATTTGTGCCAAATTAAATTCTAAAGTCAAGCTGACTTTTTTGGAAGGACTCCACTAATTGATACTGTGAAGAGCCAAGCAAATGATGTATTGATTGAAACTCGGCCAAAAAGGAGCTAATGCAGGAATGACTATTTTTAAAGATAACTTTTATGATTAAACACATTTTCTCCCACTATTCCCTCACTGTATACAGCTAAATGTGCTTTAAGAATTATTCATACCCATTTGAATTTCTTAGTTCTTGTCATGGTACAACTCCAAACTCTGATATCACTTAATTAAATTCAGTCCAGTCAGTTTAGCCTTTAGAAGTAATTTATTTAGAAATCGTCCACCTGGGTGTAATTTATTAACTGACGCTTTTCTGTCAGGTTTGTTAGACGACAAACGACATCATGAAGACCCAGAAAAACTAGATGTAGGTTGGGATTCATACCTATCTTTCTAAATATATTTCCTAAAATCATCTATCTTTTTATCTATCTATGAACAAAGGGAAGTCAAGTTCGGAAATGTTTTTATAGATTTGTTGTATTTTGAGGCTCTGTTTTCCTGGCAGTCGCAGGATTAGTTTGCTACTATACCGTACACGTAACCCACTATTATTAGTGCTTGTTTTCTTTAAGCAGTCATCTAGATGGGTTTAATTAGGATTCCCAGAGTCATTTGGATATTAACACTTGGGCATTTATATGTTGGTCATATTCTGTTCAGATATGACCAACAGAATCATTAGTCGCTGTTTTTACTTAACAGAAAGAAGAACAATATGCTTACAGTCTAAAATAAACTGGAAAGCAAGCTCTACTGAACCTGGATTTCTGTTAGCCTTCTCAGTGCTTTAGGGTCCCAGTTGTAAACAGAAATGCGTCATTGATGAGTTAACTTGTATGAGAAAATCTCTGCTCCCTAATTCAGACAAATAACTCAATCCTGCATTGACGGTGAGCGAAGCAGGACATTTAAGCCCAGAGGATTACCTCCCACCTTTCCTGGGTCTCAGCGTTTCTGCTGGCTGCCCTGCCTTGGCCTTAATGTGCATTGACAGAGGGATAACCAGGCCTGCGTTTTCCGTTTCGCCTGTGCAGCAGGGCTGCATGGAGGCGCAGCAGCGCGTGCGTGTGGTTTAAACAGAGGAGGGTGAGCGAGGGGAAGGTCGGGACTCCCGTCTGCTCTGCTTGACTGCTGAATCACTCAAGGTGATTGTGGAGAATGCAAACACAGCCTCACCGGCTAGACGGGGGAAGGTTAAACGAAGTCACCGCACATCAAACAAACTGACTTCCTTCTTTTCGCACACCTCCGGTCTGCATGTTTCGTCTGACGCCTTTCTTTTCCCACGTGGATTGAGCACCCCTGTATCATATTATTCAACTTATTTGTGCCCTTTTCTATATTTTTGTGTAAATACGTTCGGCTCTGTATCGCTTTACTCTGGACTCACTGTGCCCTTCTTTTTCTTTTCTCTCTTTGCGAGTAAGTAAGTCTCGTTGAATAAAGAGCCGTCCTGTCCTTCAGAGCCCTGCTAATGGACAAAGCTGCTGCACATGTTTGCCCCCTAACAGTAAAACTGTGAATGTGCGCTTGTTTTGCTGGAGGAGAGTGTTTTAAAAGCACCACAAAATGCTCAGCTCGGTCTTTTGTGTTTATTCTGAGATTTTACAGCTGCATGTACCTGCCCGATTAGTTTTGTGTGCGCGTACGGACGTCGGTGCAGAGCGTGACGACTGCAGACTCACAGACAGACGGGCAGCTGCCAGCAGCATACAAAAAGCTCTCTGGGGAAAACCAATCTAGGCTCTAAAATGGTTTAGGCCTAGGAAATAAACAGCAACGGCTCATAAACCAAAACTGACTGAAATGGAGGGGCTGGAATGAGGTCCTCCGTCTTGTGGGATTGTTTATTTGTCACCCAGGAGAGGCTTTGGTGACCGCTGAGCAGGGATCCAGACATGCTGATGTGATGTTGTAATAATCATAACAGAGTTTGGCCATCGACTCATCCTCTCTGCTGAAAGGGAGATAAATGAAACATGTTATTTGGCCTATAACACCTTTTGTTTTGTACATGAGTAAAATTTTCCCTGTCATCAGCCTTCCTGTTTGTCTCCCCCTGCAGAGCCCCCGTTCTCATTGTGCGCACACACATCCAAGGACACAGCCATGCACAGCAGGATCATCTGGTCGTGCGACTGGAGCCCCGACAGCAAATACTTTGTGACATCCAGTCGGGACAAGAAGGTAAACATCAAGTCTTGATCCAGTTCCAAAACCTCTGAATATAATTTGCTTTGAAGGTAATGAAGTAAGGAAGCCAGATGGTTGCGGCGAGAGGGAAGTACTTCTCGATGCTCAGGCAGGGTTTCTGTGTGTTAATGTGTGTTTAGGTGATCGTGTGGGGGCCGTGCATGCTGGAGAACTCTGAAGAGCCAGTGTTTCCTCTGGAGATCAAGCCATGTTCCTCCATCTTAGATGTTGGGGATTCTGCTACGGCTGTAGCTTTTTGTCCGTCCCTCTGTTCTGATCGCAGGTACATGCTAATTCAGTGTTATTTATAGTTTCTTGTAAGTATTTTCACAACCCTGCATTTTTTTTTTTGCGGTTTGTTACATTATTGCTACAAACCTGAGTGTATCTTATTGTAGTTTTATTGGAGAGAAACACGCAGTTGTTGGGAAGTGGAAAGAAAACAGTACATTAGATTTTTTTTTTTTTGCAAATAAAAATCTAAAAGGATTGGAGTGCATTTTTATTGAATCCCTTTTCTCTGATACCAATAAATGAAATCCATGCACCGATTTGAAAGTTATTTGTAAATTGCAAATCTGACCTTTTGTGGAAGAATAGCAAGAAGAAAAGCACTGTTGATCGAAAGCCATAACAAGCTCTGGTTGCAGTTTACCTTAAACTTCCTGTTGCAACAAGACAAAATGTTGACAACTTCAGAGGCTGGGAATATGTTTGCAAGTTGCTGTAATACAACACAATATGAAAATTTAAACAAAGCTATTACTTTATTGCCAGGCTACTATTTATTCAGTTATTTTCTGCTTTGAATCCATTAGCTGTTCTCTTTTTCCCGGTGAAACCTAATTTATTCATCCGTGGAGAAACTTTGCAAAAAGAACCAAAACCTTCCATTTCATCTGCGTATTTAATTCCCCCTCACCTGTGAACAAACTGATGTATTCTTCCAGTACATCTTTGAAGCAATATTTCAAGACACATGGAGACCGTAATGCAACAATTAGTTTATAGTTTATTGTCAATTTTATTTTTATTTTAAAGATGTCTACTCCTAATTCATGTTTTCTAAAAACGACCACCTTGTGATTGTGAAAAAAGGCATTATCTAAAAAAGAAATGTAAGTTTGAGGTTAAAAAGGTAATAGAGGATTCTGCTCTACGGTTAACAGACATGCATTTGTTCTCTTCTGCATTTCACAGCTACTTACTTGCAGTTGGTCTGGAGTGTGGACAAATCCTGCTCTACAGGTGGAGACCCGGTCAAGAGGGGGTTTCAGGGAGTGACTGGATTAGAGGTGGGGGGACAGACACTTTGTATCCTTTCAACAGTTGTACAGGTCCTAAATGGAAGCAGAGGGGCTTCGGATTGACTCTTAGCTCTGATACTCTTGTGCTTTATAGACTCAAGACTTGACTTAGACCGGGGTCTCTATCTTTATCTGCTTTAGTCAGGAGTGAAATTAAGTCTGTGTGTAAGTCACAGACCACAACTCTGATAGGTGATCTGGATCATAAGGTGAGTTTTTTTAAAATTATTTTTTAGCTTTGTATGTTTATAGAGTTTTTTCACTGATTAATTGCTTATAACAGTCTGTTAATGGTGGGTATATGTCTCAAACCCTTCTTGTTGGTTCTGAACAAAATAAATGTTCCTCATACGTTCCATTTCATGCTGTTAAACTCATGACATTACAAACAGTAATTTCTAGTTATTCAAAGTACAATTTCATTGCGTTTCACCTTTCTTTCATTGAACATATTGAACTTTATGTTCAATAGTGAGACATATGTAAAACAAATGTTTTAAAGAAGATTTCAATCATGATTTCCTAATAATCTTGCAAATCTTCCGACTCGGAGAAGAAAGGTCTCCACAGCCAACTCTATAGTTAATGACTGGAAAGTTTAAATGTAGGGATTAGCTGGTGGTAACTATGTCGGAGGGAAGACGCTAGCAATTCTTCAAAATAAAGCACTTCCTGCTTGATTTATTCAGCCATTCATCATAGCAGTCCGTGTTTAAATTGCTAATAGGTTAGATATTAAGCTTTTCAAAAGTTTGCACAATATTTTTGCCTGTTGAATTAAATGTTAGAGCAAATTGTTGAATTTTCATGTGGTATATTAGACTCAAGTATGAACAAGTACAGGATTTTATTTGCTAATCTACAGCAGTGGTGCGTTAAACTTTGAGTTAATTTCCCTGCTGAGTTTGGAAACCTGGTGTTCTTATTTTGCTAGAGTAACAAAGAAACAAGGCAGCAGGTACAAACCAGTACTTCAGTGTGCTTCGGTGTGCTGCCTAGTTGCCCTCTGTTTTTATCTAGACAATATTTTTCTTGTGACGTTATATTGGACGACCCGGTCTCCTCAGCTAACCTCCCCTGCTGTTTTACAACCACCCTGTATTTTTCTCGGTTTGGCAATTTTCTGTATGAAATGATATCAGGTTTTTACGTCCCAGGTGAAACATTCAGGTGAACTTTTATTATTTTTACTTTTTTTTTTTCCACTGATGATGACAGATGGAACCGTCTGTACAGGATGTGTGCTGGATATTTGTCTACATTTTGTCTGTTGTTTCCCTTCATCAAACGTCCTTTCAAAGACAAAGCCACACACTGGCAGTGAAGCGGCTACGCTGGAGGCCGCGGGCCGGTCGGGCAGGTCTAGAGAACAGCGAGATGGATGGGCCGAGTGACACGGAGAGAAAACTCAAAGAGAAGAGCTCCTGGGTCCAGCTTGCTAGTGCCAGCGCAGACCACTCTGTCAAAATCTTCAACATCAACAAACAGGCTCTTTAGCACCGCCACCACTGACACTATTATGTCTGTTGTAAGTAGAGAGAGAGGCTTGGACTGAGGGCCAGAGGCCTGTGTGGGCCACAGAGACCACAGCTGCTCTCTCCCAAACCATTCAATCCCCGTGACAGCAAGTTAGGCCATGGGTCAGTCAAAGGACAGAACCTGCTGCACAAAAGCCCCGAAGTCTGTCTGCACAGAGCCAAACGGGTTTGATGGGTGGAAGCAGGAGGGTAAAAACACCAGAACCGCAGGGTGGCATTTGGTTTGGATACTTTACAGAGAAGAAACCTTTGCTCTCTATCTAGCGCATGCCTATGGAAATATTTGTGTTGGACTGAATTCTTTAAGATGAAAACTTTGTTAAAAAATGAGCTTTTGTTGTTGCTTGTGAATATCTTTTTGTGTTGTCATAATTAGGTTTTCACCAAATTAAGAGACATTTTGTACACAACAGAACTGGAGCCTCAATGCATAACAGCACAGCCATGCAGGAAGAGAATAACAGTATTTAAAAATAGTCAATTGGATTGAAACTGAAAGGACGCAACAAAGACAGAAACAGTAATGCCAATGTCATAAGACATTATTTTGAAAACCCAACAGTCTGACATCATCTGCTGTAAGCATTTTTTTATCTCCTCATGCAGACATTTTACAAACTGTATTTAACTAATTGATCTTTATTAAATATGTATTACCAAAGATTCTGTTTAATCACATGGAACTTGTCCAGTTTGCTCTTTGAGTTTGGTGAAATATGCTAACATATTTTTCAAGGACAATCCATGTCAGGAAATTTACTCTAAAACCCACCTGTTGTGCCGTCACCATTATCTATCCATCATCTATGCCTGTTGGTGTGTGTGAAGGGTCACCTTTCTCCAGCAGTCATTGGACCACCCTGAAGAATTTGCCAGTCCTTAAAAGGGTAACACTCTCACCCAAGGATGTAACATGCCATGTTTTTGGGGCCGTGGATGGAAGCCAGAGTACCTGGAGAGAACCCACACATGCACAGGGAGAACATACAGAGACCGCAGGCTGGGTTTCAAACCCAAGAGCAGCCCTCCCTTATGTGCAAGCCATGAATTTATCTGGGATCAGTGGTTGCCTGCAGCCTTATGTCTGTCCATTCACAAACTGTGTGCAATCACAAAAACAGAGAACTATTTCTCTTGGAGTAGTTCTCTGTTTGTCTAGCTATAAAATGAGTTGTGAGGAAAAAGCTGCCGTACATCATGAGGAATCCCCAACTTTCATGTCATGCTATTATGAAAGCGTTATCTTGAATATTTTATTTTAAAAAATCTTGCTTTTCATCATTATTTTTATGTTATGAGGTCTTTACTCTGGCTTGCAAGCTAATTCAGATATTATGCAATCTTTTATTATTTTTTTTGCAGGCTTGTCGAACAAGCCCTTGACCACCTTTTGGGTGAAAATAGTTTGCCATGACGTGGTGCCAAGGATGTCACTTGTAGAAGCCTTTAAATGTTAGAGATTAATCATAAAAATGGGGACCAGTGGAACAGCAAATAAAGCCACTGACAAAGGTTGCTCAGACCTCTCGAGTCCTGCTTTAGAAAAGAAGTAAATGAGAAAATATTTGAGATGATTATGTTATTATACCTCTGAGTCACCCATAGCTCTCTCAGGGTTATAGTCTGAGATCATAATGGGAAATAAGAGCACCGTTTTTACACTATTGAAATGACATTTCATGCTTTTGTTAGACAAACAAAGCCAGCATGGCAGGAAGATGTTTTAAAGAGGAAGCAGTTTGCCTTTTATTGTTAGTTTGTCTAATCTGTGTAAGTGTGTATGCAGTCTGTGCTCCTGTTTAGCTTAGCTTAGCTTTGGTTTGGAAGAAAACAGCCCTTTAGTCCTAATCTTATATTTAGTGGTAGAGAGGAGATTCATGCAAAAAGTTACACAGCCTTGCAAAACTATGAATACCTCTTGAGGTTTTTTTAATTTTTGTCTTGCTACAAACTTAAGATGCTCTCAGCATGTATATCTTTACGTCATCATTTGCTCATTCCACTTGATCCATAAAGGAGAAACATGCTTTATAAACATGGATTTTTAGCAGGCCTCACATAGGGCTTCAGTGATAACGCGACACAAAATAGGACATTTGACTTTTTTGAGGTCAGATTAAAAATTATTTAGCAAATGAAACAATTAAAACTCCACCTTCTGACAAATGGATGAATAGAAAAAGCAAATATTTTCAGGAAACTCCAAAAACATGCATACAGAGAAAAGTAACATGTTAAATGTGCATCCATTTTATGACTGTTTTTAAAATCACCAGATTGATTATTTATCGATACCTTCTCTTCATTCTGCCAGCACTGACTAACTAGTGTAATCAAAATGTAGACAAGTTGCTGCCATCCATCCTGTGCACCGACTGGCTCCCCTCATGTACTTTAATAATTCATCAAGCATAATGTTCAAGAGTTTCATTCCCAGTGTATTATTCCCTCTCCCTGTCTTTCTTTCTGACGTCAGCAGGCATCCCTCTTGCTGTGTCTTTTGTTTGTTGTGCAGATTAAGAGCTTTAATGTTGAATCTCATTGCATCACCTCAATTACCTCTATTTTTTATTTACTGCCTTTAATATTTAGCAGTCATAAATCTGAGTGAACAACAATCTGGTGTTCACATAACAGATAATATAAAGTTCTATAGGGGGGAAAAAATTTTTTACACCCCATTAAAATTTTTTATTTGTTTTAGGAAATATTTATTTCAAATCCAAATTTTAATTTCTGCAAAATAAATTTAAAATATATTAAATTTGAACATTTTGATTTTAGTAATCGGCACAAAAAATATGTGTTATGGTTTATTCTACATGCATGCAGCCACAGAAGCTCATAGTTTGATGATTTTCAAACTTTCAAAAAGCCAAGTGTTTTGCTGAACAATGTATCTTCATATCACCAACGAAACATGTAAAAAAAAAAATTATCTTGAGGGATGAATTTGCCATGCGGCCGTTTTAATAACATACTTGGACTTGGCCATATCTCTTTGTGCATCTAATTTCTTGTAATAAAAATATATCTCAATAGGCAAGTTGACGCTATTTATGTGGCTGTTGCTATCTTTATGTTTGGATGTTGATAACCATGCGCTCTTGTAATAAACAAAGCCGGAAAACATTGTAGATTTGTAGACACAGCACAGGAAGATAAAAGAAACGCTGCATTATTTTCAGTCACACTTTATTTAACGATGATGTGAAAAGTAAAGGCTGTCCATAACATTCAGACAACAAAAGAAGAATGTTTTTTCAAATATCCACCTCCTCCCCCAAATAACAACCAATGGCTCAAAAAATGTTCAGGTGTTCCAAGTGTGATACTCATTTTATACAAGATTTTCATATCTAGACCTCATCTGTACATAACATAGTTACAGATACTGTAAATAAAAAGAAGACTTCAGATTTGTGAAATGTTTCCTATGTAAAAATGAGAATGTACGTAAAGATCTTTACATATACATATATATATATTTATATATATAGTTCTCTATTCTTTCTGTAATAAGAAAACAAGTTATTGCCCCTCTTAAACATGTTGCATTTAACATAGGCTTTTGTTCACCATTTTAAAGTTTTAATTGAACAGAATGCTATGTGGTACCACATATCAAAACTGACAAAACAGTAACAGCATGGACCTTTGTGTGTCTCCACGTAATATATATATATATTTTTTGTTAGTGTAACATATCTTGGTTTGTGTCGTTTTTCTCCAGTCAACCTGACGATGAAACATACAAAGATGTCCTCAGATATGTCACTTTGACCTTCAGACTGAGAAGGTAAAAAGACCTGTGGCAAATACAAACCATCAGCATGATGCTATTTATTACAGGTTATTTATGAGCCCTTGACCCACCGCAATTGCATTTGTAAAATTTATTCATTTATGAGAACAACTGAAATAAATCGTATTAGAATAAAAATAGGGCACATAAAACAAAAAAAAAAAAAACACCTGATGATCTGCATTTGATATTTTGGACTGATCAGATAAAATGATTTCATAATCGTTTTAAATCACACAAGTAGATTATAGTAGGTTTGTTCGATAGCTGCTACCTTCATTTTATTGCCCTCAGTGAACAGGTGCTAAATCAGTAGCATGTTAGATGAGATGATATTTAGTTAGTCCACTGAGCATCTTGGCTTTGACATGTGCGAACTGATCAAGAGGTAAAAAAATAAATAAACGAACGCTTGTAAGGAACTACAGTGGATTTAAAAAGTGTGAACACCCCTGTTGAAAATCTGATTTTGGGGACATAAAAGATTGTTTTATGATACTCTTTAAAAAAAAAATTCCACCTTTAATTTGGCATAAGTTCTGTACAATATTAACTTATATAATAACATTTCAGGGCAAATGGTAAAAAATATAAAAGATGGACCCATATGTGACTCCAGTAGAGAAGCTGCACAAGTTTCTAAGTACTGGCTGAGTTCTACGAGTGACAATCTCCTGTATTCCCCAAAATGTCTGAATAAGTAAGATTACTAGTCAGAAGTATTTTCTCCTAAAAAAACATCCAGGTCTGGATTAAGTATTGCAAACCCTGGTGGGAGAATTTTTTCATTTATTTATTTTTTTTATGAAATAGAACTAAACAAGAACTAAAAGATGATTTGGCACAAAAACGGCACATGTCACCAAAACAACACCCACACTGAAACATAGTGGTGCCTGCATGATGCTCTGGGGGTTTCTTCTCTTCAGACTAAGCTGTTTTTCAAACCTCCAGTCCCACTCTGACCCAGGCATTTCAAATGTCTTCTGGAAAGCTGAACATGAAGAGAGGTTGTAATTTTCCAACACCACAGTGAGTCCAATCATACATTTATATCAACAGTAGAATTACTTCAATATAGAAGACTTTTACTTCTACCCACAAGGTAGAGTAAATGTGGTTACACCTAAATGCAGCATTTTTATAAACTCCTTCAAAGGGCTGCATGCTAAAATTGAATCTAGACACGTTATTGCACTCGTTCCACCCTAACAAATTGGTTGTTCAGTTGAATGGTACAAGTTATATGTCAGGTTAAAGGTGGTAAAGACGTATCAGGGTCTGTTTTAGATCTGAAATATTTGACTTTAGAACAGGGGTGTGGACCCTTTCATGATAAAATCAAATTACAGACGATATGATGAAACAACAGCATAGCTTTGTCACAACAGTTGCAAAAAAAACCAAAAAAACAAAAACAAACAGAGGTAACTCTGTGAATTATACATTTTATTTCATGCCGTCTTGAGAAAGCCAAATACCAAATACTCCATACATGGACACCATCATCAGGGTATCAGCAAAGTTGTACACAATCACGTATAATGTAATATATAAAATGTGCGGTTGGTTTTTTTGCTTCTCCTGAAGGAAGATCCAACCCTCCGGTAATGTCTCCCACTCACATGTTCTGTGATTGTGATTCTCTGGTTGGCAAAGGTGCAGGAGAAGTCATGACTCCTTTTTGAGGTCTGTGCTTGGGTTGTTTTCCCCCTCCTGCTCCTGTGCATCATAGCAGGGGCCTGGAAATGGGAGGAGCTCAAACCCCGATATGTCTGACAGCAGATCCTTGTCTCCCCGACTTCAGCTCTGAATCCTCCCAACTTTTCTGTGAAGTTGGCTGTATTTAAGGAGAAATATCCTCCGGCTGGAGTGGAGCTTTTGCCATGTACTCCCAAAGCTGTCCCCGGTCTTGGACACATGGTCTTTAGATTAGTCTGTGACACATTGTTCGATTTACAGATGTGTGGCCGATGTACTTTGCTGGGTAAGCGCAGTTTCGACCCTTTTGTATGTAGTGTGGGTCTCGCAGGCTACAATATAAGACAACAGGCACGGCGCTCAAGAAACGCCTTAAAAAAATAAAAACCAAGACACCAATGGTGAAACAATATGCTGAGAACGAACCTTGCCGCTCTGGGTAAAAAAAGTATTTTTCCTGCAGAGTTCCCCCTTTCGCTTTTTCTCCTGCATTAGGAAAAAAAATATAACGAAGAACAGCAATACTCTTGATGACGGTCTTGGGTGAAGCTCAGCGGCACTGATATACATTTCTGTAGCAACTGAGGTATGTTCACTGTTGCTAAGTGTGGATTGATCTTTCATGATACTCTGTATTATCTGTGAGAGAAAGCCCTGTGTCTGTGCTAAATCACCGTGACCAGCAGTGGTGGCATCGCCGTCTTTGAAACCAAAGCTGCAGACAGGTTTGGGGCTTATTACGCGAGACTTCAACACGTCGACTGTCATTGCTGCTGCGCATGGAAATTCAGGTTAACCATTTAGTCCGATCAAGCCGTGGAACTGGTAGACCTACATTTTTTCCAACGTCACCCGTTTTCGTTTTATCCCTCATCACAAAGTTTTATCTCAAAGTCTTGTAATTTTGTGCTATTGCTGCACCCCGTTGCTCTAAACTGTGCTGGTAAGACATGAGAACAAGTTCAGATAGACAACTTAACAGTCTATAAAAACCAGTCTGCAAGCTTCAGTGTGACCCCACCCATCGCTAAGCGCCAACAGCACCTGAATTCAATAGATGCTCTCTTGGGTTTTCTTTTTCTTTTTTTTTTTTTACGTGCACATCTGTGTATTTGAATTTCTTGGCATGTTAACAAAAAAGAAAGCTGTGAAACACTCCCTTGGTCTCTTTTTGCTCTATTTTCTCAGAGACCTGTGAAAAAGGCATGGCATTATTGTTTCTATAAAACATGCTGTCTGATTCCAGACGGACTGATTAAATTGTAAAGTATGAAGGCCTTTACAAAGTCAGACAGGAGGTCTTTGACATAAACGAGTCTAGAAAAAATAGCAAAGTGGAACAAAAAAAAGAGCAACGTGCATCTCACTCCGAGTTAGAGGCATGGGACCTGGACAAATTTTGATGCATCTATGCTGTTTGTAAGTTAATATATTTACAGCTATGCTAACAGATTTATGCCTCTGTCATATATCTGATTTGTAGGTTGTTATATTTCATAAGCTGTCACCTGCCTTTATTACAAGCACCACACTTAAATCCTATAAATTTGTCCATTCACAGCATTTACAAAGCTTACAGTACATCAGTGTCAAAGCGATGATATTTACATTTCTGCACAACGTCGAGAAGTGGACAGGGATGCTTCCTTTAATGCTCTCTTTAGTTGGATCTCGAAAATTCCTCTCGTTGCTCCCAAACTCATATCCAGTCACCGAAGCAGTGAAATGATAAAGTTGGTGTGGCTCACATGTAGCTGCAAGCACATATAGTACACAAAACAGATAAGAAACGGAAACAATCCCTTTTGAAGCAGATAAGGCTACACGTCAGATTAGGGCTGGTCCACCGCTGCTGTTGGGGTGTCACTGTGCTTGGATATGGGTGTGTATCTCTGTTGTAGATATCTGTGTCTGACTGTGCATATGTGTGAGCAGACCTAAGCAGGGAGGAAGTAGTAGTTAAGCATCAACCGTCCTCCCCCACCCAGTTTTGACTGACGGCGTCAGTCCTCAAGAGACCCGAGTGCAGAGGTATGACGAGTAAAACTTTATCCCTCCCCCCTCTCTTTGTTCAACCCCATCTTCTTTTCAGTCCAAGACGGAATACGCACATACGCTGACAATATCAGTCTATTTGTTGTAGAAAAAAAGAACCATTTGTGTCTCCTCAACAAAGAGCGAAGTGGGGGAGTAAATGAGGCTCACAGCCCAGAGACCATTACCCTGTAGGAAGGGGGCATGTGTCTGTGCCTCGGACTGGAGCCCGGGCTTCCATTTGGACTGGTGCAACTGGCGTCAACCCCTCCTATGGAAGGTAAGTATGCGTGGTGCAGGATAGGCAGCTGCAAGGACAGTCGACGCTGTATGCTGCAAAGAAGGCGAGAGGGATAATATCAGAAAATATAGTACAATGACTAGTAACATGAAGTGTTACACATAATTTTAAAGTGCACTTTGTCTGTACCTGTACCACTAATCTGAATTACTAGATTATTTTTTAAGCATTTAGCTGCATTAAGACCTGTGTACTCAATTTTAGCATCTTCTGATTTATACATATATATTTTTAGCAAAATGTAATGTAAGGAAAATATATATTCTCACAGAAACCAAGCAACTCTTTTACGTAGACTCGACATATGTCAATTAAAACAGAAAATGGCAAAAATATTGATCCTATCTTATCCTGAACACACAATCTCCCAATTTTGTATTATCTATAAAAAATGTTTCAAATTTTTACATTTTGTGACCAGCTTTTGAAAATGGGCAGATGGTGCAATAAGTGACAAACACTTATACTGCTGCCAAATTTATAATGACAGGATTGCCTTGTTGAGCAGGTACTGTTGCCATGGTCAGTTGTGCTGCTTTGATTTGTGCTCAGGCTTGTAAAGTCTAATTGATCTAGACATCCTTTTGGATCATTTAGGTGTTGGTTTATCAAGCTTCCTGGGCTGCTTTCACATATTTGGCCCCACGCACGATTGCTGAGCATAGATTTGATATTGCATCACTGATTTGCAAAGAGAAACACAGGTTGGTGCACCCTAAGAATATTTTACACTCTCCCTTAATAATCAACTAAGACAATTAACTATGAAACAAATTCATTTTGAAATTAGAACTAAAACTAGATCTCTTACTGTTTGTAACTGCACTCTGAGTTTGCTTCCATCTGATATGAAACATTGAAAAACTCAGCAAGGACTATTAAATTGTCTATTTAATTTGAATTTATGCCAAATGAGCTGAAATATATTGAAACGACAACTGATTAGCTGCATTCTATCACAAAAGCAGAGAAAAATGATTAAATGTCTGGAAAGCTACTGTAAGAAACATTTATTAAAACCAAACTCCTACAGCTTGTTTAGTAACTTTTTAAGATGTCAAAAACAGCATTTTCCTTGGTAAACATGTCAGCCATATATCATTGATATGCAAATATCCCAAAAATTATATATTTCAAACTCCCCAAAGTGCTCGGAAAAACAAGCCTTAATGTTTGTCAAGATTCTTGAAAATTGAAACATTGCTGTTTTACCATAAAGGTTAGACTAGACAGGAAATGCAGATATTTACAATTTACTACTCCTTGTTCAAAAAAGACCTTTTCAGATAAGACTTTCCTTACTAGCCACTGGTGACATTTCAGATGATGAGAATTCACTACATAACTAAAAAAAAAAAAACAACCTGAAACATGTGACTATACCAACTATCTGAAATTACTTCAAAGAATGGACTGTAGATGTCTACAATTACCTGTAACAATCAGATTGTAGAATTCTAAATACTTGTAATAATGGCATTATAAGTACGGTATATAAAACATCTTGTGACATTTGGATAATAGATATTTGAAATCACAATATGTTAAATACAGTAAACACTTTATATAAGAATATTTGTAACAGTGGATAAATAGAGTTGTTACCCCAATAAAGATGGATAACAAAAGCTATGTAATAGGTCTTGGGAAGTGTGAGGTTTTAAACATTGTTTTTTTTTATTTCTACAGAAATGAAATATAAATACATGCTTTGATGATCCTGTAAAATTTTATGATGCCCAATTCTCCTGCAATATACAGTTAGAGTATATTATATATTTGGCCTTAGCTGCTATGTAAAATATTCAACTACACCTAGATGTAAGACATAAACATCCAAACAATGAAAAATCTGAATGAGACCAGACCAGCACAGCCTGAGTAAGTGAATTAGATTACTACAGGTTCTCACTATTCCTCTGTTTGTTTACCGCAGAGCAGTGAGCAGCCATTTTCCCCAGCTTTACTTCCATTCTTACTAAGCCCATAAGACCCCATTCCTCCAGCTTTTGGGATCATCTGACTAAAAGAACATTTCATGCTTCAACCCAGTGTGACACTTCGCACCCCACCTCACCAGAATCACTTCCAGTCGTTGGCAAAGATATTACATAACCAAAGACTTGTTATGTAAAGTAAAAAATTAGCAGGGGGTGATGAAATTCAAGCTTGTTCAGCAGAAGACCTAAAAAAATGTCAAAATTAATGGAAATTTAAAGTCATTATAATTTGCAGAGCTATGCCTGATCATGACCGGTTTTATAATTGTGCTTAGTCATAAACATCTCTTTCCCTTTAAATATGGTGCACTAAATTATGAAATATGCATATTTGCATTTATTATGTCACAAAGTATTCAGTCTGTGCTAGATTGTCTATTTATAACTCTTTTCAAACTTCTGTGTGTTTGTCTTCTCTTCCTCTTCACCTTCTCTCTTGCCACCTCTTCATCTCTCTTCCCTCGGTGTGATCAAACATTTATGTGGCATGGGAATAGCTCCGAGTGTTCCTTTACTTCTGTTCTCCTCCCTGTCTATTTTCAGAGCTGCTTCCAATGCAAACTGTAAATCAGTTGTTATATAAGCCCATGCGAGTCTCAGCCTCCTCTCTTGTCTGTCTAAACAGCTTTCTTCTTTAAGTTCGTCTTTTCCCTCTTCTGGGCTCTTCTTAATTTTATGCCCTTTTTGTCTGCTGTCTTCTTTCTCACCATCAATCTGGCGTTCTTCTCATGTTCTTGTTAAAACCAGCGTGGGAGGCAGAATTCTCAATGATGCATGAAATGCTGTACCCTCCTCACTGATGAAGTCGTCATGCCTCAGCTTTGCTGCCTTATGAATTATAGGTGAACACGGATGTGCGCTGGTTTCATACACATCTTAAATGTCCAAGAGATCAGCTATTTTCAAGTTGAGGCAACAAATCAATCATGCGCATGTCTACATGTGCGTGTGTTGGGGGTTTCGCATGAGAGCTATCGTATGTTTTGCACACTAGGAGAGCACACATGTTCACATGTCTTTTAATGGAAGTGGGAGGGAAAGTGCAGGGCTGGTCCGTGTGTTCAATGGGCTCTGTTGCCAGAGCAACTGCCTGAGAGTTTCTAGTGGTTGCGCTACATGTGATGTGTCATCTGCTGAGAAAGCTCACTAAACAGTGGGAAGGAGGGGAGAAGCGCAGGCATGGATGTGCTATGGAAATATGAGATCTCACTGTTCAGGTGAGTTGATATCCTCCAGGGGACCTCTGCTTATTCTGGAAGGGTCCATGGAGCCCCACTGCGCCTGCGGTTTTTGCTCCAGGTGGTTTTTCAATATCGATTTCTCTCCATCTGCATTGAAACGTGTAGACATTTTGGGAGAAATTGTTAATCTGTCAAATGGGACGTATCTCAGTCGTTATGCACTGCCATGACGTTAAGCATGCCTCTGATTTTCCAGGTACCTTGGCTCATAATGAAAATCCTTTTTATTTGACGTCCCTGTGACCCATACACTTTTTCCATAATGTTATGTTTTCTTTATATCGCTGCATGTTGCTATTGAGCTTCTGCTAATGTGGAATATTTCTCACATATACTTTTAGATTTCCAGCGTTTTTGAAGTAAGCCTTAAACATTTTATGCGTCGTAATCACAGGCAAAGATCAGCATCAAACCCCAAATTTATAATCGTTAATAACATCAAGCTAGAACTGGAGTGCTCCTTTTTGCCCCACACATGTCCCAGATTTCTTTTCAGAACTTGTTGACCTGATTCACTTATGTCAGCACCCTCCTCCCCCTTTGGACATCTGGGCTTACTGAACTATTTTAGAGCAGTTTACTTTACGAAAAGTAAGCTTCATGGAGCTTGCATGCAAAAAATAAGCTACTTTGTCAACTTTCATATGTACCTGGACTTCAGAGGTAGGCACATTTTAATCATGGTGATGATTTAAAGATTTCCAAACAATTATCTAGGTTGTTATTCAGACCACCTCACCTAGACTAAACCAGCTTTGTCGTTTGCTTGAATGTGTTCAGTAAGGCAGACAGACGGAGGCAGGGAAGTGTAGCTTTGCCTCTAACCTTCTGTGAATTAGTGTAATGAATGTTGACACAGCATCCTTCTCTTAAATTCAATCACTGGTCCCCAATATATTTAGAGCAGATCTATTATGAAGCCTGAAGACAACAGCTTGGAGGCAGTGATGATGCGGAAACCAACCAAGGCAGGGAAAAGCTGATATGCTGGAGATCTTTTAAAAAGAGCTACATGAACTGGGATTATGCCTTCAGAATGACTGTGAGCAGCACCTCACATTCAGCTTTTCTTTGCATCTCATTATGGCCTCATTTCTTATAAGATCACAATCGAGACTTATGAGCATCTCTGCTTTAAAGGAAATCATGGAAAAGTCGAGCTTATGTAGAATGGGTTCAAAGTGTGTTTATGCGGCATGTTGGTAATTACATACAACTCATTAAAATGACCACTTTATAATTTACAGTAAGGGTTGCCAATATTGTGGTGGCAATTAAATCTATTTTCCCACTAAGTTTTTCCTTAATAAAAAATGAAAAAGTGTTCCGATTTCCCCCCCAGTACAAACATAAAAAAAAAAAACACATTTATTTATCATAACTTTGTTCAGAGATGCTTTGAATCTGCACTATTTGTACTTAAAAGTAAGTAAAAACATTTTAAATGAATATTTATGCAGAAATGAATGAATAAATAAATCCATCAGTGCATCAAAACAGGCTTCCTGTGAATATTCTGACATTAGATAGAGCCATCCATCTTAATGAGCACATGCAATTACAATTTGACTTAACAGATTGAATATAATGATTGTGTTAATCATAATTGTTAAACAAAATAAGTCAGATTATGCAAAGATGCCATTGCAGAATATCTCGTTTCAATAATAAACCACAGAAAAAAATACATTACCTAATAGCAAACCAAATTTAGCTGCAGTGTTTTGGTAGTTGTGTATTTTTTTTTTTTAATGAAAAACAAACTGCAGGTCAAAATTGTCCCAGATGGTAGCTCATGCATTAATTACCTACTAATTAGGACAACCCTGCCGCGTCTTTCTTACCCTGTGTACACGAGAAACATTGCTTCACTGCCACAGCACAACCAAACCACAAACAGGCTTCATTCAAATCTATTATTTTCTTGACTCAAAAACAATAAATAAACACATAACGACCATGTCATGTGACACATAGGGATTAGCTTTGTTAATGTGTGAAGGCGCCTTCGTAGATGAGGAACCTCACAGAATTTCAACCCTCTCCGCTCCGCGTGCACAGAGCAAGCACAGCTGCCTCCCTCTTTGCCTTACCTAACTCAGACAGATCCATTAAATGCCCCGGAGAGCAACTTTGTACTGGTGTGTGCATCAGGCAAGCCGAATCTGGCTGTAGTACATCTCCATCTCCATCATTCTGTGTCTGTTAAATCAGTGCCTAATGCAAAGAGAAGCTGCTGAACCAATGATTCACTGATTCAATTTCAGGCAGCAGATTTTATAAAGTCTAAGATACAGCTATTTAAACAACCTGTGCAGTGGAGAAGAAGAAGGAGACATAGAGGGACACAGAGACTGTACTGCAAAAAGACCGACTCAACAAGTACTGATAAATCACTTAAACCGCGCCCTAATCTCTCCTGTTTTCCTAACTTGTATCCTTCCATTGGCTGGAATTTGTCAGCCAAAACGGTCATCCACTTTTGTTTGTATCACAGATAAAGATGTGTTCATCTTTAATTGTGGGAACATAGTCTAACAGGAAGAAATTAAATTGAAGATGTGGTTTCATACTGTCACAGCTGTCATGCTTGTCAGGTTGTGAGAACACCTAACAAGGTGAATCCAGACAGTTGCTCCCATTTGTCCTTTACCTGTCATGGGGGAACCATTTTGACTGACTGTATAGGCCATTTGCCGAAGACTAAAATAAAAAGGTAAATACCTCCTTACCATTTGTTAAGGCCAGAATTACTTAACAAATCTATAAAAAAAACATTTTAATAGTAGCGGCATTGCTCCACCTTTTTTAGATCGAATGAACTTAAAACCAGGGCAGAGAATTAGGGAGACTACAGAGAGGACAGTTACTGGTGTGTGAGGAGAAAACCACTGTCAGCAAAATTGAACAGTTTTATCCTGAGGAAAACCCACTTTTAATGAAAACTGAAATGAACAAAAAAACTTTGAGTGGACTGGCTGCCCATGGAGGTACGCAACTGAGCTATTGGGACAACCAATAACTTGGTTGCTATAAGGGCAACCTAAACTAGTTCCTATTATTCATTTATTAGGCATAAAAATACAAATTTGAACTAGATGTCATCATTACTCACATCTCAGTTTGTTTAGATATTTCATAATTGTCAAACAACCAAGAACTTATTTTCAAGCTTTAATCCATTTATAAACGTATGCTTCTGAAGTAAAACGTTTTAACAGCAAAGTAAGGCATTTATAAGTACATTTTCAGAACTAGATTAAAGATTCACTTCAGACAAAACACAAACTGAAACACATAGTCAGCTTCTCACCTTTGCCGTCTGTAAAGTTGCGTATGCTGAGGATGTTATTGGCGTCTGGGTAATGGTTCTGTTTAATGTAAGGAGTTTTCTCTGGGGTGTCCTGCAGCTGCATGGTCACTTCCTCCAGCTCCTTATCCAACTTTTCACACAGAAAAGACATTTAAATTGCATTAGGTCCTGCTATGCTTTGTTGATATATGGATTAACACACACACACTTGTGAAAAAAGAAACGTTGTTGTTCACAGACAATGTAGCCCGAGTAGGCAACATTATACGATCCATGTGAAAGTGCTGCAGTTGCTGCTCTGTGATTTCAAGCAAAATTTGAAACCCACTTATGGCCTGCAGCCAGAGCTCTCTTGTTCCCCATCCCTGTCCCATCTGATTAGAGATGCTGTCCCTGTATCCTGGACCCCGGCCTCACCTGCTCACCCTAATCGACCCGGCGATCTGTACTGCCCTGCAGTCTCAACTCACTGCTGCGTTGCAACACTGCATCAGCCAGCTCAGTTCTTGCTCATGGGTGTTATAGTGCTTTACAAAGCTATTCATACATTATGGATTTTTCTTTTTTACATTTTGTCATACTAAAGGCATGTACTTATATTATATGGATTTTATGAGACAGACCTGTCCTTTTAAGTCTAAAAGGGGAGGAAACTTAATAAAGTTGTCAACATTTATTTACAAATAGACGTCTGAAAACTGTGGTCTGCAAAGATATTCACCCCCTTTTACTCTAAAGCACCTAAATATAACCCATTTCATTCAAAAGTCACCCAATTAATTGTCACCTTTGTGTAATTCTACCGAAATATAAATACAGCTGCAGAAAACATTAGCAAACAAGCAGCATTATGAAGACAGATGAACACAGCAGACAAGTCGAGGATAAAGTAACTCTGGAGGAGCTGTAGACATTGTGCACTCCAAAAATATGGACTTTATGGAACAGAGGAACAAAACTTTGCTGAATGAAAGCTAGAATAATTTGCTGCTGCAATCTGCAACCAGTCATGCTGTAAACACAGCAATGTGAGAGAAGGTGTTTGGGCCAAATGAGACCTAAACTGTATTTGATCCATTTTAACTGAAATGTGTTTGTTTTTTTCAGTCTCAAAAGGTGTATATGCATACCACACTTTTCAGATTTTTATTTGGAAAGCATTCTGAGAACAAGGTATCCAGCTGGACTACCACATAAAATCCATTTAAGACATGTCAAGTTGGTGTTAACATATTTTTAATGTAAAAATGTGTGAAAGAATTAATTTTCAACCCCCTTTTCGGCACAAAACCAATTCCATGCAACAGATTCCTGGTACTTCTCTGCCTACCACAGATTGTGCTCTCTGCTCGGAGCGCTCACCTCCCTGTTTCAGCTCTTGCGTTCTCACTCTAAATTACCCTGTCTGTCAGTAAACTCTGACATCTGAGCTGACTGCCTGGAGGTTCTGCATTTTTGGACCAGCACTGAGTCCATAATAAAGACTGCAGCTCCTGACAGCTGAAGCCATTATAAACATCTGTGTCTTCTCAGTTCAAATCGAACCTAAAAAGGGGGAAGGAGCTGAAATTCACCCCTAAGTTACTGAAATGTAAGACTGAAAGATCATATATCCTCATATTATATAAGATAAGGGCGCATAGAAAATTGTGACAATCTCTTGACCAGTGACCAGAGTAGGTATTAACAATTATCCATCTAAGAGGTAACAAAGTAGATAAAGAAATCTGAAAATTAACTAAATGCGGGAGAGCCATTATGTCTCAGATTTACTGGAGATAAATGCTTGGCTGTTTCTTTCTTCTCTTTTCAAACTTCAAGCGAAATGATTGTACCTGTGATTACATTACCTTTAAGATGTCTTTTTTTTTTTCCATTACTGCATTAAAAGCTTCTCTAACTATGCCCACTGTTATGTCGCGTACCATTGTTACTTGTTAAGAGGAGCTTTAAACAGGAAGCCATTTTGCTCAGACCTCGGTTATCCTCATGCGGAGGCGGTGGTTGTCAGTTTGCAGCCCATCCAGTCGGGAAGTGTTGGTCTGGTTCACGCTGGTGACCGAGGTGGAGGTCTTGGAATCTTCCTTCTTCTGATTTTGGGTGAACTTTAGCCGCCGGTTCTGTGTGGCTGCATCTGGGTTTGTTCTCATGGTGATCAGCTGTTGGAAGGGTCATGGGATGTTAGTCACTGTTGTACTCAGGCTGACGTTACACAACACAACTGTTAATGGAGCATTTGAGGAGCCAGGAATATGGGAAGTGAGTTAGGGAATTTGGAGATAAGCAATCATTGACCGGTTAGTGTTATCGAAGTACTGCCCTCCCTTTTCTAATGGCTAACGATACTCAAATAAAACAGCAGATAATGAAAATGACGGGTCAGATTGTGAGCAAAAGGGTTTTTATCAAAAATACAAGGAGAGAGAGTTTTTTAGGTTGTTTCTTCTGCTCTGCTAAACAAAGCAAGACATTATCATCCTGTAAGAGACCGTAGTGAAAGCAATACGTCTCTAAGTGGAACAGCACTGTTTAGCCGAGTTCAAAATAACATGAATAGGAGCGCAGGATTGTGGCTCAGGCATACAGAAATGGAGAGGTATTTCAAGAGGGTCTTAACGATGAGCCAAGCCAAACTGATGCTCATTTCAGCTGCTTGTATCCAGGTTCTTAATGTCTCGCTCATGATCCAAATCTCATGGCCATAGGTGAGGTTTACAATATAGCCTTATATAAAGCAAACATTTGAGTTGAGCTTTTGGACTTGGCTGTTTGTTCACCAAAACCGACTGGTACAGACTCCACATTACTGCAGACAAGGCACCAGTATACCAATTCATCTCTTGCTCCGTACTATCATCACTTGTGGACAAGATACCAAAATGGTTTAACTTCTCCATTTGAGCCAGATAGTGAATCCCTAACAGGAGGTATCAGACCACCTGAGATCGCAGTGTCCAGGTGTTAAGCAGTCTCAAAAAGTTATTGTTTCAATACACTTCCTATCATAAATTTTCCACTGTTCAAAGTAGATTTTATAAGAAGCTAGAGAATCCTCTGGAACTAAGTTTTCTTTATCTGTATGAAGCAGAATAAGTCTATGCCTCCCTCTCCCTCTCACCTGTTTCTGCACAATGCCCCATAACTGTCATCTCCACACATTTTTCTTGCTTACAAGAAACACAATGTTGGCTGCTTGAGAAGTCGCTGCTTGGAAAAAGACCTACTCATCACTGTAAGATAAGGCCCTTATGAAATTGCAGTTGGGAAAACAAGAGCAGCATTAATGTCAGGCAGCAGACAGCCAGCTGGCTACTCAAGCAGCTTCCCTGAATAAGCCAGTGAATGCCAGCTTCTAATACACCTACTTTTTACTCTATAAAGAGCAGAATGACAAAGTGTGATAATATTTTACACAAAAATTATATCTGCGCAACCCACTGCTTTTAAATTCAGCGAATGTTAAAATGCATAAACATCTTTCAAAATGATCTACTGTTTGAGATACCCTTGATGTCCTATAATAGTAAATAGTTTCACATTTTAGCAGCTGTAGAAATAATAGTTACCTTCTATTAAAGCAAATTAGATGTTAGAAATGTAGTTGTTTTATTTTTGTTTGCCGTATTTTTACTCAAAATTCTACTACCATGATACATATTCATGCCCAGTAAAGGCATTGCTGCAACGTTAATGCCACACCACAAGCGACTGTCCCTTTGCTGCAATGAAATCTGCTGTTTTTCTTAAATAGAATAAATAAAAATAAGACAATCTGAATAATTATGTGAGCTTGATAACCAGGCTCAATTTCAAATGTAGGCAATTGACTTGGAATCTCTTTTTGATTAGATAGAATTGATATAAAAAATAAAAATAAAATAAATGAACTGAATAATCTTACACCAGCCAATGCCTGGTGAAAATTCTCTCTTGTGTTTAAAAACCAACCTTAGGAACGAAGACAAGACAGAGGGTGATGGTGCTACAAAAGATGATGACGAGAGCTACGATGCAGAACTGGACATTCGGCTGATCCCTGGTCAGAAACGACACCGCCGCGCCAATGATGCACATGATGCCAACGTTGTACACGCTCATTCCGATGTATTTGCTGTCGTTGAGGGCAGGGATGCTCACGTTCCTGGTCTCCCACGCCAGGAAGCAGCCAAACAGCTGTAAGAAAAAGGAAAAATTACAAATTGCAGTTAAACGGATGACTCAAAATGGCCAAAAGCCAGAAAAGAGGAATCAAAAGCTAACTTTGTTGAATGAGATGTCTCGGAAGACAAAAACAGATAGTTGTGAGTGCAAAGTCTTTGCTTGGAGGGACAGGGGAGCTGCAGCAGAGGATTACTATACAAATTACAATGCATTTCCATTGATGCATGTTGGTGTAATCAGAGAAGGCCATTTAAAAATGGTCACCCGAACCTCAATACATAAACAGTGTGAAAGTGGTGAATGACCCACAATATTTGTATTTGGCAACTTATTCTCTGTATCCATCATCTGTTCATCAACCACTGTGTCCCTCCTTCCATCCTATTGTTTTGAAGAGCATGTTTTACTGCTAAAACTCCTCTTTATTATTTTAGACGTCCATTCTAATCATTTTCTTTCCACTTCACTTTTGTAAGAAAAAACGATGTGTTAAATCTAGACAATAACCTGACGATTCTCAAGTAGAAACACTGAACTCTGTTGAACCCTTTCTGATGTCTGAACTGAATCTAGATAAAAGATTTTCAAAGTTTTCAGCAACAGTGACAGACAGCTCTTCTAAGTTTAATAAGTCTATTAGAAACAGGGTATTATACTTTATTTCATACTATTGTACCGTTTCATTCATCTGCTGTAAGGGAATAGATATGTTTACAGATCATTTAAAAATGTAATTTGCTTTGCAGAGTGAGTCCACTTTGAACCCTACCTGAGCCAATATTAATTAGCGTTGTGTTTTAAAAAATGTGTAATTTCTCATAATTACAGATTATGAACAAAATCCTTAGTTATAAGTTTTCAAATAATTATTTAGAGAAGATGACATTTTTTTCTAACTTCACATTCTTGACACAAAGAAGGTACATATTACAGTTTTAAGTTTTAAATTTAAAAATAATTTTAATAGAATAGATATATTTTTGATAATCGTCATATTAAGATAGCACAAAGAGTAAGCGGGTATGCATGTGTGTCCAGACTGTGATTATGCTGTCAGATTTTTTTGTTCTCTCACCATTAGCAGTCCCTTGTAGGCATACACGATGCCAAGCCAAATGGTCATGTGGGTGTTCTCACAGTGCTCCAAGAAGGGACGGATGGCAATGTCCCGGCCTTGTGGGTCCGCCTGTTGGCAACACGAGAGGAGGGGGAAAGAAATGAGTACAGCACACACAGACGTGTCTTGTTCTGTAGACAAAAAAAAAAGTTTGCCAGATGACTAAGTGAAAACTTTAAAGATACACACACAGGAAATACTTAGTCACTCGGTTTCATTTTAAATTTCTGTTGCAGACACGTCTAATGCAGGAGCATAGGCAACACAGACTGACTACCGCTACAAGGAATGCAATGAAACTCATTACAGCTCTCTCCAAAGATTAGTGAAAATGAATGGATGGGTAAGTTAGATGCAAGATGTAAGTTTATACTTCCCCATTTTTAGACAAATAGAAATATTGCAACCACAAACTTTAATGTATTTGACTGGGATTCTTTAGAGTGAATGGGCAATCATTCATAATTATCAACGTTTCTTTACTGATGAAAATTTGGAAGGCGTGGTGAGCTTATCCACGCCTGCGGAAATTTTTTTTTCTTAGAACGAGCTTTCACAATAAATCCAGCTGAAATCTTTTATGTACTAGCTTCACAAATCTAGACGCCATCATTCTTCCCATTCTTTGCAAACACTCAAGTTCAGATGAATTGGATAGAGAGCCTTTTTGGGCACAAATTTTCTAGTCTTGGAATAGATTTTCCACTGGACTTAGTTTTAGACTTTGACTGGGCCATCGTAACATTTGAATATGCTTTGGTCTCGACTATTCCATTGTAGCACTGGCTGTGCGCTTGCTGTTGGTAAATTACAAACAGGACTTCTGAACTATGAGCTACTTTCTATTGGTCATAAAATTTCCAATAACATAAGGAAATATTCACATGGCCTAAATTCATTTGCAAAGTGTTTAGTTTATTCTTTACATGTTGAACATTGAGTAGTTTCATGGCATTCATTTATGTGACTATTCTGAATACTCACACAGTTTGCGGTCTCCACGTTACCGCAAACCTATGAATGCACTTGTCAACTTCTGATCAACTTTTTATTTAGTGTTAAGAAATAGATAGTAAGATCAATCGAACAAAGCTGTAGTTATATTATGAGAATATGAATATAAACTTTTTTTTTTTTTTTTTTTAGCATTTTTTGCTCCATGCGTTTACTTGATTTGATCATTTAGGTCACTTCACTGTGCATCTGTACCGGTTAAACATCACTTTGTGTTGCACCTGACTCTATGAATGATATTCTATGAATGAGATTTAACTGACTGATCCAAGGTTTATAAACATTGCAATGTAAACATGCATGAACAAGTGAACATGGCTAAATTCTCTATAAGATGGTCCTACAATGAAAAGTCTTCATTTTTTCTTTTTATTTATTCAGAATATTATATGACAATGTTGTTTTCTTACTTTAATTTCCAAATCCCAACTCAGATATACAATATACTTTTTTTTCTCCAGCCTCTTTAGAAGCCCTGATGTCTCAAAACAGAAACATATTAAAGACTGAGGATTGCATCGCTGGCAGTGAGATCACAGGCTCTGTCAAAGCACTCTTGTAACCCCCTCTGAGAGTTCCCCAGCAACCTTGCTTGGTTTGTGTCACTCATGCCTGTGAATATGCTGTGACTGGAGTTTGGGTTTCTTGTTAGCTTTAGGTGAAGCTTGGGATAAAAATGGGTTACCGCTTGAAAAGCCATCACGTTGGTGGAGACATCGAAAACTGGGGCAGGAGATGACGCACAGATGGGCTATTTTTTATTTCCTTACAAGGAACGACAATTAGGTGGCATAGTGCTGAGAAGGGGATCTGAAACATCAAGAACTATATTTTCATCATGACGCTTCAAGTAGCTTCTTCTTAACTTCTGCTAGACAACCTGTTGGAAAGGAACTGAGCAAAAAAATAGAAAACAACATTTTATGCAGTAAGTAATTATAAGAACCTATCTGTTCAGCTCATGTTCCTATTTGGTGATTTTGTCCTTGAAATCCCAATAAGTAAAACTTTGAAGTAATAAATTACAAACTATTGTCCTTCATGTAAATTGTAAACTAAGTCGAGAATAGATTAAACAAATTAATCTGAGTAAAATCTTTTAAAAGTATGTCCTAATGTAATTGGCTTACAAAAAAAATGTCCTTAGCTGATGTGAAACATTAGCCAATTATTATTATTATTATTATTATTGTTTAAATAAATTTCCCCCTTGGCAAACCTCTCCTTTTGCTCCTAAGCCTGACTCTTCCATTTATGCTGGCCCAATTATGTCCATAAAACACAAAAACTGAGTTTCACTGGTTTCAGTCATACAGTTTATCAATTTACATGTAAGGTTATGCTGAGATATCCATTCTACCTTTTGTTTGACAAGTAGAGACAAAAATCTTCAAAATAAAATACATAATTATCATCTACGGTCATCCTTCTGGGTGAACAACATTTTCTCCCAATAATGTTCTCTTATGTTTCACTCTTTGCAAATTTTTTTATTAATATACTAACTGAGACACATTCTGCATCAGTGCTCTTTGCATAGTTTTAGCTCCCAGCTAACTTGTGTCACTAACAACTAAACGATAAGACAAAACGAGATATAATGCTTATTAAGCTTGGGCTTGTATCGCAGCACAGCAGACAGAAGTTCTCGCCTTTTGGAGAAATGCTGTCTGGGGAGTTGCCAGGCAACAGGTCTGGAGGCGGCAGGCGGCCCCAAACTGGTGGCGATGGCAGCGAAAGTGCCAGTTTACTGTCATTTTTCACAGCATTAGCCCTCTAACGGGATCACTCTGCGAGGGCTGCAAGCATGCACAGTGCATCAATGGAGAGACGAACACAGATGATGCAATGATGAAGAAAAACTAAAGGTGCAGGAGAAGCAAGGAGGAAACACACAACGAAACAGGGGATTGTCCAAATAAAAGGAAAAAGTAGATTGAACCGATAAAAACAGTAAAATCAAGTATTGGATGTTTGGTGGACTTCCATGCAGTTTTGATATTGGTTTTAGAATAGTTGGATATACTAATCAAATATGCTAATAAGATTCCTTGTCAGTGTCAGATGTAACTGCAGTGGGTTTACTCTGTGCTAGAGGTTACAATGAAGACAGAAATGGATTTCAGTTCAACGGTAGCAACTTCCTTCCAGAGTTTGAGAACAGCTTGAAGGAAAAGTTCTGCACTGTATCTTACATTCTTCATTGTACCACAATGTTCAATACACATTATATTGTGACACAGCTGACATATTTTGGTTAAGACTATGAAACTTGTCTAGACCAGATAACAAATACATGCAAATCTTTTCCACCGCCAGGTAAACTTGATGAATCCTCTTCTTTTTCCTTTGCTCTTTGTGGACTGAACACTAAACTGCTGCATCTGCAGCACCCAAACGTTGTCTTCCTATCAGTTTTCCTAAAGTAATTGGAAGAAAACTGATAAGTACCATTAGTGTGCTTCTCCGGATTCATAAGATGTAGGATTACAAAAATCAAGGTATTCCAGCGTCATTGAAAAAAGGTTTGTTAAAAAAAAAGTCTTATTGTTCTTACAGTTCAACATTCTTTTATTGATCTGTCAAATAATGTCAGAGGGGCAGAGTGATATCATCGTGTGTGAGGCATGGAGTAGCACAGGCTAATCCTTCAGAACATGTTGGTAATATACGTAACCCGGCTAATTATCCAGCTGATATCAACTTCTGATGTGACTAGAAAGAACAGAATGGCGAGACGGAATAATATTCAGTGAATTGAGAACTTCTAAAGGTTTGTTTATCCTTGGTTTTTGCTTGAGCCCATCTTTAAAAATCAATATGTGTTGAATGAATGTTTTCTAACTGCAGCCAATGGATGCTCAGCAACAAATTAGCAGATACGAGCAGCTTATTTAAAATGGCTTGTCAGAAAAATTTTGCATTACAGTTTTATGTACAAACAGAATAACAATTCTTTTCCTGAAAATATCGTTCAATACTGGAAGAAAACACAAAATTTATTCAAAGCTAAATCGGCACAGAAAAAATAAGGTTCCCTTTTGTTCTGCAGTAATGTTGAACTTTTTTTTTTTTTTTTTTTTTTTAAGAAAATAAAAGCAGGTATGGATTTGCACCTTCTGATGAATTATCTATCTCTAGGCAGCCTGGAGTCTTTTCAACTTGTTCTGACTGAACTGACTGAATTAAAAACAGTAGTTGAAAAGACCGCAAACACTTTCAAATGCTATGATGTGTAAGGAAAAAAACCCAAACTTCACAGGCAGATAACTTACTAATCCCCCATTAAATGTTGGGATGTTCCTTTCAAGTAATCTAAAAGCTTAAAAAACATGAAACCAAAAGTGACACCCACACAAAGAAGACAGTCTCTTTGATTTTTCCTGGCTTCATCCTTACAGCTGCACTAGGGGCTGTTTTAGGTGTGAATCTCAGCCTCTGCCTACAGGGGAGCAAAAAGATAACAAATAAGGCAGGGAATTGAGAGTTTGTTCATTGTCAAAGCGGAGTTATGTGTATTTCTGTGAGCATATGTGATTACAAGTACTGAAGATCAGTGACTGAACTAACGACTAATGTGACTAATGAAAACAATAGTTTCATATAGTGCAGTAAAAAAAAGTAGTTTGTAATGCAGATAAAATTGGGTGCATTATTTGAAAATATATTTTAAAAAATCTGGGTTATCAAAAGAGCTTTTTAGCCAATGTATATTGGCCTTTGTGTTTTTTGGGGGGGGGTTTGTCAGCAGCTATTTTCTCCTGTGGATTAATTTTTTCTTATAGGCCTTAACTGAGTTAAGAGGGGCTTCAGTGCTTTAGATGATGAGCTGGGTTCTTTTGGGACTTCCTGTGTGAGTCATCGATGTGTTCTCGGAGTAACTTTCATAGGCCACTCCTTCTCATTCACTGGAGTCCCAACGCCTCAGAAACGGCTGTGTAACTCTTTCTGGATTGATAGATTTTGGGTGGTGACTTTGTTTCTCATCTGTTCAGGAATTTCTTTAAACTGGGGAATAATTTTTTTTGAGATCTTTTACTTTACTTCATGTTGTGTGACAGGTTCTATTTAACCCAGTTTCTAATTAAATAGGTATGGGCGTATTAGAAACTGATAAGCAACATGCACAGTATGTCATTCTTCAATTTAATGTAGGCAAGCGCAGTGAGCTGGCCGTGGCATTTAACTGAAACCTATTCACCTTACTCACCTCAAAACGAAAAAATACATAGAGTGAGTGCTGGTCATTAATTTCTGGATGTTCCTCTGGATTGTACAGATGTCTTTCTGTTCTGGCTTTGGAGTTGTGTGTGCTGACTATCCTCCTTAAAGTGACAGTATAGTCTATGTATGGTAGAAGTTGTGCAAAAGAAGCTGTGCTAAAGAGAGTAAATTCACAGTTTAATAAGGAGGAACAATTTATTTTTCAGAAAATGATTCTGGATACCTTCTCCATTGATAAGAAGAATTTGAAAACCACTTATTGTAAATACTATGGTTATCTTTGACTGATATTAAAATTTCTTCTGTGATTTGAAACACTTAAAGTATGACAAAAAAAAACTAATCTGTATGGGGGGGGAATCTTCCTCACAATAACGTGTCTCTGTACAGTTGAGCTATCAGGAGAACAACTTCTGAAAACATCAGTCATAATGTCAGAGTCAGTGGAAAATCCCCCCCAACAAAAACAGGTGGAGATTTTGACTCTGTCAACAATTTATGTTGGTGTGCTTTCCTGAAGTCGAGGAGAAAATAACTGTGATGAAAAATGACAGGGCAAAAAAGCCCACAGAAAAAAGTGCAAAGTGAGTGAAAATGGGAATCACTGAACGAAAACAGCCTACAATCGACTTTTATTTGTTTTGTTTTTCCTTGGGGGTTTTTGTAAAAAAAAAAGTTTTCATGAAACGCTGTGGCGTATTATTCTTTCGTGACTACTTCAGGGATCAAACATTTTACATTTATGTGCGCCACAGCAGTCTGAAGTGTATCCAAAACAGCAGGAAAATGTGGATTTTTAGCATCAGTAAATTGATTCAGATTTCCCATATTGTGATACAACTAATAAGACTGCATGGCGCGGCGCCTACAGCACAGCATTTGAATTCAGTCCCTTATGGTCGGTACTTTGTAAAACCAAATTCTTCTGCTATAGCTGCTGCATATTTTTTGAGATATGCCTCTACAAGCTTTGGACACTCCATATTTTTGTCTATTCTTTGCAAAATAGCTTAATCTCAGTTAAACAGACAGCAGTTTGCTTGAAGGCTGAAATTCTTCCGATTTGGCCTCATCTGTCTGACCTGAGTTTGCTGTATCCTCTACATAGCTTGTGGCAGACTTCAACCAGGTTTTCTTTCAACAATGTAGTTTTTTTGCTGTATTGACTGAACTATACTCTGTGTGATATTCAAAGTTTAGATATTGTTTTGTAACCTAAAACATAACCTCTAATCTTCTGCACTTTTATCACATTTCTGCTGTTCCTTGTTCTTCGTAGTGCTGCTTTTTCTCCCAAAAGAAATTCTGTTTCACAGAACAGCTGTATTTATATTAAAAACAAATATATGTGTACATATCATATATATTTTTCATTCGCATTTGTCAGATGTCAGTCTTTTGAAACATGCACAAAGAAGACCTCAAAAGAAAAAAGCAACCTTCCAGCACATGTGCTGCAATTTGCTTATAGCATTAAGTTAAAGAAAAATGGAGGAAGGAGTGTTTGGCACACTGAGAATGGCTTGAAAGGACATAGCTACTAAAAGAATAAATGGAGATGTGGAAAGCTCAGAATGAGAGATATGAAGGGTGACATTTGGTGAAAAGCAAACACATCAAGACGGCAGAGGGCAAACAGATGTGAGGATAAAAGTCATCCTGGCATCTCAATAATTTGTAGAAAATCACTTGAAAAGCAGTCAGCACAGTCTTCACGAAGCGTCTATTAAATTTTTAACAGCAGTAATGGCCTTTAGACGAGGAAGATAGAAGTGAACGTTGAGTGATCAACTCAACATACACCGGCAGCTGGACAGGGAAGAAGACAGTAGATATAGGGGAAAATATCTGTCTGCTTAGGTTCCTTGTTCATAAAAATATCAAAACAACATCATGAACCACACGACCATTCACAGACTTTATGCCAACCTTTGACTTAAATCAATATTACAGTGTAGATAGGATTCCTTGAAATTCTAAATGTCAAATTTCCATACTTATCCAGACTGGCAATACCAGAGTCATCGGAAAGCATTTTGGTCTAAAACAATATCACATTGTCCCTCTATTTCTATAGTGACCTGCCTGTAGGACGGATGGATAGATGTCAGTATTTAAATTCTTCAGTAACATCAGAAAATGCAACGGTGAATAGAAAAACAACATTCTTCATTTGAACGTAGGTGCATAATTGCATGCAGTGACATTCAAACACAAGAGACGAGCACTGCTAACTAAAACGCACTTTTTTAGTGAGCAGAATTGAAATCACAGCGGCTCTGATTTCCTCATCCTATCAGGAGCAACCTTTTGATCATTCACTTTCAGAAATCTTCAAGTTTCCAGCCTAAATTATGCACACGGCTGCCTGGAACTCTTGTATCTGTAATTGCATTGTCCTTATCATAAGTCTGCACACAATTTCCCCTTCAAAATTCATTTCTTCCAGTTTGGATGTTTTACCTGCAGCTGAAAACTAGTCTATTTCCCCGACATGTTGGACAGTGCTATTACTCTTCCGGCTAAAGTAATGAAGTTTAGACACATAAAATATCGGGTTTTGAAAATAAATTTCAGCCTTACATTAATGTAAAAAAATGGTACACAGCAGAGCTTAAAAACATTTTAGCTAATGCATAAAATTATATGCATTATAATTTAAGAATTCCTCTTAACAACCTTGAAGATGTGCCAAGATGCACATATTAACTGAATAAACCAATCTGAAAATATTATTCTGCGACAAAAAATTTAGCGGTTACAAAACCTTGCACATATCCTGGAGAAACAGAACCTTCTTTATATTAGAGCAGATTATGAATTTCCAGATCAAACTTGTGTAAATTCACATCTGTCTACATCTTGATTGGATGTCTCTCTAATCATTAGCCATATAATACCACAAGTTGAAATATCTTCTCTACTTAAAAGATTAAATGTTTCTGGAATATATTCACAATTTAATACAATAATCCCCTTCTATAATTCATCTATTTGGAGCAAGCTTCATAGTAATTACTGACTAAAATGCAGTGAGTAGTTATGTTTGTGGTATTTCCTTAAAATATATCTGCAAGTGAGTCTCCATTTAGCTCAAATGTTGTTGAAAAACTAAAAAAAGCCATGATTTCGTCATCTGAGTTTTCCCAAATTGTTCAAATGTATCTATACAAAAACTTTACCTAACAGATGTGAGGATAAAAGTAAACTTTTCTCACTCGTACTTCTGCCATTTTATAAGCAAGTGGATATAATATTGGTAATCCTAAATGACCTTAAATAGGAAAAGCTTAATCCGATTTTAAAGTAAAACCGTAAAAAAAACAAAAAAAAAAACTGTTTTTCAGTAAAGTGCATCTAAAATGTCTGGTTTCTACTGTTGTTCCTATTTAGTGAATGAGTGTTTGGGTAAAAAGTCACTGTTGTGACTGAAGCATTGAATTGAGCAATGGAGGAATCGGCAAGAGTTGAATCTGAGGGACAGTGATGCGGATGGTAGGGGAGGTGAAGCGTGCCTCCAGTCTGGGCTGACCTACATGCAGCGGGCCACAGTGGCAGGGCAGCAAGACGCCGATGGCAATCCAAGCCATTTGGGTCTCTGCCATCCCTACTCACAGCGAGTGTGAACACCATCTAACTGTACATGTGAGTGAATGTGTGTGTGTGTTCCAGGGTAAAGGAGCTTGTGTCTGTTTTACTGTAGAGTCTCAACTGCGGCAGATAGGCAACCAGCATGTTCCACTTCGGTGGATCTTCACAAATTTTATTCTGGCTCAGTTGAGAAAAAAAAGGACAGAGTGTGTTTGAATGACAAAGGGAAAAAGAAAACAGTGGGAATGAGTACAAAAGAGATAATTCTAATGTCCTCTATTGGTCAGTCTTAAACATCATAAAACTTTTTCCCCACCAATGAAGCTAAAATTATCTGTTTATTTGAATGTGGCTGTTTGCGTTTAAATATTGTACAAGTCTGGAATCCTATTTGAAGACTAATCTCTCTTGCAAATCCCTCTAACCACAACTGCCCCAAATTAGCAGCAGTGTGAAAAAAGTTGGTGACTGGATTGCCTCTTTGCTTCACCTCTTTCAAAGAAAGAAGCAACAATGCAATAGTTTGAATAAGAGCTACTTTCATGTTGTCTTGATACATGGTAGCCCCAATACTGCCTGGAGAGAATCAGAATTTGAGGTTTTCCACCCATTTTTTTTTTCTTTCACGTTTTAATATTGCTCTCTCAAACTTTTCTCTAAACCAGTAAAGTGGTCTGTGTCAGGGGAAGGTAGTTGTTTCAAAAGTAGGAAAAACATGACATCACATTAATGAATAAAAAAATTGTTTAACAGTGAGGCTACTGCTGTTATTTCAGACGGCAGTCACATTACTATTAATGTCCATTAGTTTGTTGCCAAAATGCCAGTTATATTCAGCATTGAGGAAATTCAAACCTGAACTTCAATCAAGCATCCATAACAGAAAAGAGCACAACACAACTGCAAATTGACCAACAAATTGCTTAGCCACTCGAAATGACAGGATGGGTAAGGTATGCATTATTCAGAGAAGCAGCAAATAGACGGTAGTGACACTATAGGAGCGGCAAAAATCTACGGCTGAGGTGGAGGAATATGCTGACCGAACTATTAGCGGTGCATGGCAACATATGTGGCCTTTATGAAAGAATGGCAAACAGAAAACTGATGTTGGAAGAAAGTCACATGAATTCCAGTTTTAAAATCACCACAAACCATGTAGGAGACATGGCAAACATGTCAACCAGAATTTGCTGGACAGTTGATGAGCAGAAAGAGCTAAATACAAGAAAATCCTGGAAGAATTTTTCTGAATGAGGCAGAAGTTAACATTCAGGTGAGACATCAACCATAAAAAACACACAGCTACTATGGAAAGGTTTGCATCAAAGCATATTCATCCATTTGAATGGCTCTGTCAAAGCTGAGGCCTAAATCAAGTCACATTTTTACTGTCACTTTGGTACTTCTTTTCAATTATGCACTATTTTGGGTTGGGCTGTCACATAAAATTCTAATAAAGTACACTGAACCTTGGTTACAAAGCACATGTGTCAAACTCAAGGCCTCAGGCCCAAATCTGGCCCGCCATGAGTTTTTATATGGGTAAGTTTTTTTATATGTCACTTCTGTTCCAAAGTAACAAAATGAGACAAAGTTCTATACATATGAATACTTTTCCAAGGTAACATATATTCGAAAATTCGAAAAAAATCAGACAGAAATATGACTGTAAATGCAAAAGACAAACCGAAACCAGGCTAAGGGTCTTAAAGTAATTAATCGGTATTTCTACAAGAGGCGGCTTTGTAAGAAGATTTTTTAAAGTATCTTGGAAGAAGGTATAGCAAGTATACCTAAACACACAAGGACACATTTAAATAAAGATAGCTGAATCTAGTGCTAAAAAAATATTTCTTACCAAGCTGTGGATTCCCATTCAACCCAAGCCCAATGGCAGACACAAATACATCGTGATGCTACATTATAATGACACCCCCCACCCCCACACACACACACACGCAGATCTCCCTGTGTTCCAGCAGAGAACTGCCCTAAATGATTTATTAAAAGCTATATGCATCATTAGAATAAGCTGCTAACCCTAAACAGTGGGCTCATTACAATATGCTAATGGTGTGATATAGCACAGCAGTCTGCTTGATTGTGTGCTAAAGCTTTTGTTATCCTCTGACTCCTCTCATACTTTCCTTTTCTCAAACATTAAGAGCTCTGTGTCATAGCATGAGGTTCCATGAAGGCTCCCATCTGCGCATCGGGGTACTTAAGGCTCTGTGTTAGCGATCACTCTGACTCCCTTCTGTCCTTGTTGTCACAGTTGTCAATGAAGCATGTTTAGTAAAATTAAAATTTGCACATTTGGTGCCTATGTAACTTTCTTTGGATGAGCTACGGCACAAGTAACATGAGAAATACTTAAATATGCTCTGAATTTGACAAGGAGAAGGACATATTTGTTTGAGGTTTAACTCACATTGCTTAAGAGTTGGCATAAGAATTAGCATAAGAATTTTCTCCTTAAGTTTTTTATAAAGATTGTTTTTTCTTTCTGAATGTATCATCTTAGAGGTGATTGAGGCCTTTGAACATAAGTCACAGAAAATCAATGAACCTTGAAGGAAACAGGCGCTTACTTGTGCCGACCTCCATCTTTAAGAAACTCCAAACAGGCGGTCTTCACCTATTGATTTTTGTCCATTTATCAATGGGGAGGCATGAGAGTGTGAACTGATGTTTTCATCACCACAAGAGTTATATTTCTCTGAGGAAATACAGCCAAGCTCTGGACTTTACCCAGCAGTTGATATTGTAATGCATAAACACCTTGTTACTATCCAGCCTGAGCAACTCCCCCGCTGTGAAACTTGCATGCACAAGCACTTTGGTCAGAGTCAGGGTCAGATAATTTAGGGAACCTAGATTGTTGCTTTAGCCTCAAGGATGTGAGTCTGCATCAGTAATATTCATTTGTGGGCAACATAAAAGCAATTAAAAAAAACCATTGACAGACATTCTTGAGTTGGTTGATTTTTTTTAATCTTTTTCATTTTATCAGATAATCCTGGAAAGTTTTGGGTAATATGTTTAGAAAATCATGATTCAGTACGTATAGAGGTTTTAAAGTCATGGTTTGGTGCACTTTAATCAAGAAAAATAAAGAAAGGATTTTTATTTTTTACTTCTCTCAGGAGTAAATAAAGAATATTTTACATTTCTGAAGTTTGGCTTGCCTAAAACGTAAAAAGTGGAAAGCATAGAAATGACTGGAAATCTGATTGGATTTAATAAAGTAGCATAAGCAGCTTTAGCCATTGCCTGGCTTTAGGAATAAATCATACAACAACATAACCAGCTGAAAATAGTCAATGTTAAACAAGGCCATAACCTTATTTGAGAAAAAAACATCTTTAAATCACTCTGGAGTTGTTATCATATTTTAACAACGTAGTGTCCCCAGCTGTACTTGAATGCAGCTTGTGCAGCTGTTGGGAAAATACCCCCTAATTAAGGGGGAGTCCTCTAACTTGGATCTTGTAGGATGTTTTGGGCTGGTTGGGTGCTACAGGTGCCATTTTAGATGTGAGCTTATTGATTATATTACGCTTTACAATATTTCAGGTGAGAAATTCAATGAAGTGCAAGTGAGATATCCACCTTTCTTTCTCCTTTCTGAAGAGAAGAGCTTGGTGATAGCTGGGAGCCCAGTCTGTACGGTTTTGGTGCCACTTTTTAAAGTTGGTACAGAAAAATGCACTGCGCACATAGTTCCACACATCAACATTCTGCATATCTATAAGGATCATACGACAGCGCATTTGTCCGCAGATGTGCGAAGTGAGCTGACAGGGCTGTACCAGACATGTTCCATACAAATATGTGAACTGTTAAAAGTTCCTATGGGAGACTGACTTTGGTTTCTTTGGTTTGCTGATAAGAATTTCAGAACTGAGGCCAATGATTGAAAGTTTTTCTACAATGCAGTGCCTCATACAAACTAACGTAATCACTTCACACCGTGTTATTAAATTTATGAGCTCTTGCAATTTTCTTTGTAATATTTACTTTCCCAATAACAGTCACCTCGTTCTTGCAACGATGTAGCAGGAATTCACAAAGCAGTGGATTCCTCCATTTTTGGCAACTGTATTGTACTATTTGCTTTATTTCTGCCCTGGATCACATGGCAGACTGCACTCATTGTGTGCAGAAGCAAACTTGCTCATGCAGTCTAGTGGATGGAAGCAGTTTGCACAGCTTTATGCTTTAGGTTGCGAGCCGTTAAGCCACAAACACATCAGACGCTGTAAATAAAAGCAGAAAAAAATAAAGACAGTTTTACTTTCATATCATTCATGTTATTATGGTGTTGACTAGACATTTCCTCAAAACTTTAAAAACATCATCTGATTCATGGGTTTTCTAGAACAATAGGTAATGCAGTGGATTGTCAAAGACAGCGAAGTGGTGCATTTCTTTAACTAATTCATTCAGGGCTAAAAAGCACTGAATGAAGATGCCCTGGCTGCAATTTACATTAAATTATATAAATATAGTCAGACTTTTCTACTAAATGTATGCATAATGCCTCGAGTGGGAGATGAGCAATTTGCCGTAGCAGTCCTGCGTTTGTGTCTACAGTAGGATCAGAATTATGAAGATGGCCGAAAAACAATTTGCACTTATCTAGCCCCTCAAAAAGATTTGTAAACTTTCCAGTGACTTCGTTATTACTGCATGACGTTTTTGGTATTAGATACTTTGTAAAATTATGAGCTGCTGTAATAAAGATTCAAACATGGTCTGTTGCTATGGAAACTATATTTATTAATAGAATTAGTCTCTGTTGTCTGTACTAAGGAGAACTAAAACATGGAAACCGCCATCCCTTTAATGCTATAAAACCACGTTATTGGTTAATTTGAGTCACGTCAAAGACATACAATTAAGGGTTTTGGGTCTTACTGAACTAAATTAAACTCATTAAGATGGTGTTGTGATTCTGCTCATTTATTATTGGTGTATTTCTAGTTCATTTAATATTTCGGTGCAGCTGGTTACCAAAATAGACGTTTTTCTTGTATTTAAAAGGGAAGTTCGTGGATCTCAGATCAAATGTTTATCTGACTAAGTTAGAGGTTGCAATAGTAGTCTGAAATAACATTAATGTACATTGGTCATGTTATTTTTCTAAGGTTATTCTTTATCTGATGACTGAGCCAAGAGGTCACAAAATAACCCAGAACAATATCTAAAGTGCCTCAGGTCTCACTTGCCTCAGTTAAGGTGTTTATGATACCTTTAAGTATAAGGAAAAATGCTGGGGGGAAAAAAGCCATCCCTGGGAGAGTTCTGGCCCAACTTCATAGAAAGGGTGAGGAGAAGACTGCAGGTACTGAAACAGCAACTTTAGTAACAAGCCCTGATAAAGGACACAAGCTCAAATCCATTGCTTTGCTAATGAAGATGATTCCTCTGTCCCTCAAATGTTGCTACAGTCCTTATTTCATAGACGACTTCCAAGGCAAAAAAAAGCGCTGCTGAAAGAGAGAGGAGGATGTCCAGAATCAATAGCTGACCTTAAGCTCAGGTGCACCTGGCTTACCCAACAAGACAATGATCCAAAGCACATCACTGAATCTATCTCTATAAATGACGTAAGAATTTACGACGTCAACTCGTCGTAAATGCTTAAAAACCCTCCAGTGTGACTGAATTAAAAACACTTCTGTAAAGAAAAGAAGGCCTAAGTTCTTTTATAACAATGCAAAAGACTCATTTCCAGCCATCTCACATCTCAGATGGTTGATATGCAATTTATTTTTTCTACATACGGCCAGGTTAGTTTGGAGAATTAGTTCCCCTTCCTAAATGAAATCATTTGAAAACTGCTTCTTGTGTTTACTCAGATTTTGCAATTACTCAGATGAGCTAAAAAACACTCAAGTGTGACAAAAAAAGAGAGGCAAAAACAGAATAAATCAGCAAGAAGACAAAGACTTTATATAGCAATGTATCTTGTTTCAGCAGCACACTTTTTCTGGTGTACCAAGGCAAGGAACAAAGAAACTGCTTCGGTAGCTGTAAAGTCAGTGTGTGGGGATGATTCCAAGAGCAAAATAACCAACAATGTTCTTTTACATCACTAGTTGGAGAAGTTCAACATAAGAAGATCATAAGCTATTTTTATTTCCTTCTATTTTTATCAGTGCAATCATGAAATGGATTATGTTTTGGATATAAATTGGACCTATCTGTCTTGTAACATGCCTTGAGGGGACTTTTGTTGCGAACTGGCACACTGCAAATAAACTGAATGGAATTCAATGTTGCATATGGAAAGATAAATGATAAAACATCTCATTTCACTTTGCATGTTTCATGTGTACAGAATTACTATAGCACTCTAATGCCATATTTGACATTCCTTGATGACCTTTTCAATCTAGTTCCTTTATTATTGCACTCACTTCTCTTCTTCTCAGCTCATTTTCATTCCTTCCATCTTTCCCCCCCCCCAAGGCGATAATTTTTGATGTGGTTTAATACTAAAACGACCTTTGGTGCTGCTCCCCTTTATTGTAAAACCCGCCATAGTAATTACGGCGCACAATGCACCGACATAAAAGCCCAGCATCGTTATGTCAGTAATAACCTCTTTCCATTTTACCTGCTCCACTACATTTCCCATCATCCTTTGTCAAACAAATAAATGCCAGAAACTGTCTTGAGTGTCAGGAAATAATTTCCGCCCTTTCGCACTCCAAGTCTGTTTATGTTGTAGGAGAGAAGAATAAGCCAGTATATCATATAGTCCTTCTCAGGAGGCTGGAAGAAAGAACCTGACATATTAAACACTAATTGAACAGCTAGGCTTACTGCACTTGAACCTGCCATGTGCAAGGACATGTTCACAGAGTTGCTTCATTTGCTTGCACTTTCAGTCACAGTGCAAAAGGAAGTCAAAACAACAAGCAATAAAAAAACCACAAGCTTTTCGTTTTTTCAAACGAAGAAACATGCTCTTAGAAAACCGCTCAAACTGTTACTGTCTGAAATCACACACTGTGCAAATTGTCTGGGAAGACCCATGTTGCATATGGGATAACGAAGGGGAAACCATCATTTTAGGAATCTGACATTAAATGTCTTTTTCTGTCTATTTGTCCCCCCCGTCCAAGCAAGCCAACAGCAGTAATTGAGTCCTTTGAGGCTTAGAATTGCCGTTAGCTCTGTGTTGTCGCTATGTAATTGGTGGTGCTATTCACAAGTGAACCACAGCAGTTAGTGACACAGTCTTAGGAGTGGTGTTTGAATGCAAGCAACTTTAGAGACTCGTGTCTTATGAAGATCAACACACATCTGCCTCTTTTTGAATTAGTTGTTCTCTTGTCTTTCCTAATTTGAATAGTTGAAGAAAATTTGACCCCCGTGTCATGTCACATTTATAACTTACACTAACAGGTCAAGTAAAAAAAAAAATAAAAAATCACGAACTACTGAAATAAAATGACATGACAATCAGCAATTTGAAAAAAAAAAAAAAAATTAAATTTCAGTGACATTTTCATTTTACACTACTGGTATAGTTTGTTCCACACCAGATTCTCCCTCCAACTTGATCTCTTCTATTTTCATCTCTTCCACATTTCATCTTTTATTGGCTTTTTTAATCATCTTTCTGTCATCCTAATTGACGTCTTATTTTTCTAGTAGGGTTCCTACCGACACATTATGAGAAGTCTGTATATTTTCAAGCAACCTGAGGGAGGGTCAAATGCAGACTTGCAAAATAATAAAAAATATCCAAAATTAAAAATACTTGCATATACACTGAAGTCTATGGGTAGGAGATTTAAAAACAGTGATAGTCTGGGCATCATAGCAATTAGTATGTAAAACATATACAACAAAACAAAATATATTAACCTTTGAGTGAAGTGGTGTAAAAAATGAACTGTGTTCAATTAAGGTGATAAATTAACATACAAACCATATTTATCTATATTTGTAAAACTATCACTTTAACAACTTGTGAACATGACATTTTGGGATGACTGTTTCCTTAGGTTATTGACTTACCCTGGTTACTGTATCCTTGTGTTTTTGGAGTGAAAATGTGGTACAAATGGCTAATTTATGCACATCGTGGCTATGTTCGAAAACAGCCTAGCTGTAGTAAACCGTGTTTGTAAGAAGGAATGTTTTCTCACTATTATCTATACAGCTTCACTGCATTTTCAGTACAATATGTGAACAGCTGGTGCTCATAAAGAGTATTTTATGTTTCTTCTCAAAAGATTCTCTTGGTAGAATTTTCTCATTGTTCCCTGCATTTTATTTGGTATTTTACTCAATCCATTTGCCTTTTAACTTATTGAACTAACTTGTGTTCTTTTCGTGCATGCACTACCTTTTCCTACCCCTTATTCCTATCCTTTCTCCACTCTCTCGCCTCAGCTCTCAATCTATATCCTGTGGGGTCCAGCTTTTCAGGCCTAACCTTAGGAAGAGACCTAACGATGCAGGAATACAAAAGTGAAGTGCAAGTGCTCCGTAAAACACAAAGGAAGCATAGACTCGAATAAATTTTACAAATGCCTGCCTACCCCCAATTTTCACTCCGGCACAGCTATGCAGAGACAATTGCAACAACACCTTCCACTGCCCAACTTCTCTATGCACACACGTCAGGAAAGCGAGAGGTGACAAGAACGTGACCAGTTCACCACACTGAGGGTAAGTAGGGGAGAGTAAAATGAGAGGAAGACCAATAGATGCCTGAAGGAGCTGACACAGTGAGTTCAACACCATTGGCCTAAAATGACAGCCCTGTCAGTTCCTCACAACCACTCGCGTGTGCGCACACATATCCAGCTTGGGTGAGTAAGATATTCCCAGGGGCGTCTCTTCGCCTAGCTAAAGTTTGGCTCTGACAAACACAATACCTTATGGTTGGCAACCAGTGTCCAGTGAGAAAGAACAACTCAGACCATGCTCACTCCAGACCTGTGATACCTCATCACAATATGATACTAGGCGCAGCAATACTAATGTTCTTTATATTTTCCCAGCAGTACAGTTTACCGAAATCGGGTAAGCTTAAGATAAATAGGATTTTTTTTTACAGTGCCCAATGTGCATGTATGTGAGATAAAGCAGTGTTTATGAACAGTCTACCGCTTTGTCATCATTTTTGTTATAGCAGCATCAAGTTGAAAACTTAAAAGTAAAAAAAAAAAGAAAAAAGGAAGAAATCATCAATTACTTTGGCCCTCATTGCCCCACCACTGCCTGCCTCCCCAAGGACACTGAGCAGTCACTGCCAACACTGCTGAAACTGCTCCAATCAGGGGTGATTGGTGTGGAGGTGAAGCATGGTGAAGTATGGTCTCAGATACGATAGAGAAGCCAGATATTGATCAGTGTAGTGGAATGTGCGTCCTTGGCACCAAGATACTTAAGTAATATAGGTAATTGACAAGTTAACAGGAAAGCCTGAAACAGACAGACAGACAGACAGACAGACAGACAGATAGAAGCACCGTTTTTGCTTGAACTCTAGAGAAAGCCATTGGCTCTCTTTCACAGGTGTGAGGTTTTGTTCAGTTCCAGTTGTTACGGGCAGAGCAGACAGGGTGTTCCTAGTGAAGGAGGAGGAAATGAAAGCTCACGACAAATACTTTGTAGAGAAACTGCATCTTGTGTTGAAGGTTTTTTTTTTTTTTCCCCTTCCTCATTTTGAGAGCATTGCTCGGTTTTTACAATAATGGGATAAACACTATTGGAGGCAACATAAAAAGCTGCAATGTGTGCTCTATAATGCATTACACTGTTAGACTAGCCATTTTCTAAGAATATTGCAGACTTGCTGACACCACGCAATGGCCTTAGATTTAACCCTAATGCATGAAAACAACCCTGAGTTGGCAAAAAACTGACTTTTCATAATTTGTTTAGGAGCATGGGGTTGTTGGTGCCTCAGAGGCATTAAACTAACTTTTATCTGGCATTCAGATGTACTCATGGGACTCTCTTTTCAGAGATAGTATTTAAATAGATCCGTACCTAAACATGCTGAGCTTTGCACCATGCACTTAATTGTCTAATGTACCATAATAACTCTAAATTGGTTCACCAATTGGTTAAAGTTGAGATCTCAAAAGAATCGATAAACAGCTGTTGATTCTTTTGATTGGGAATTTACCAAGATTACAAGAAGTCACACAATATCTGACCCACTTTTCCAAAAAACAGAATAGCTTTGGGTTAAAATGAGTCAGATGTGCCTGTGTTTGTTGACCACTGCAGTTGTGGAAGATCTATCCAGCTCTGGATACCCTAAAAGGACGTTTATGACATGCACCCATGTCTTAATTTCACAGTTTAGGAAATCTGTCCTGTGGTTTGCGATAAGAATGATTCATGATAATTTAACCCAATTTGCCCTCAGACTTGAGGCAACTTTGCAGCAATAACCTCTAGCAAGTGTCTAAGAGAGATTTGAGGGTAAGAATCTGAAGCAGTCTGAAGCATCTAATCAGAGAACTGCTTGAGTTGAGTCATTTTCTCCCTGAATTAATTTTTTAGTCAATAATGACGGAGCATGGAGCGACAACAGCATTGTTCCAAAATCTGCAGCATCTCAGCCTTAGACATGATGCCTTAGAACCAGGAGCTTTGCATCTATGTCTTATTTACATGAAAGTCGACTTCATTCATTATGTATTTTCTATAAAAATGCACATGAACCCCAAACCTGTTAGAAGTCCAGCTCTTTTCCCCCCACATGTATGTGTTCTGCATTGTGTTTTTCCACACCTATGCATCCACAGAGAAATCTTTTTTTTTTTTTTCTTCCCACAAAATGCGACATCAACCCCTCGAACAGGGGAGAGATGATAAGGGAACTCTGGCAAAGCAGAGTAATAGCCTCTCTCTGATACTCCTGCCACATGGAGCTGGCAGTGTGACAGAGATATTATTATTATCATCAGATGGTCAGATGGTGCTTGTTTTCGGGGCTCAGCTGGTGGAGTTTGGCCGCGGGGACTATCACCAGGTGCTGCTACTTCCTCCCTGGACATAGACCCGCCATTGGAGGGCACTGCAGGGCTGACGCATTCCCTTACAGGCACGATTGTGATTAGAGTGATGTGGAAAGCAGAGGGTGCATTATTCCTATTCTCTTCTCAGGACTGTTGTGCCAGATGCAGATCACGATGGTTTACTTGAATAAAAAGAAATACAATAATTCCTAAATGTATTCACACCCCTTGAATTTTATCCACATTTATTTAAGTGGCATACGTGACTTCAGCTGATGCTATCAGATTAGGCCAAAATTGAATAGTTTCCAAACGATACATGTTGATGCGGGGTGGGGATGGAGTCTAACCCACCATCCCTATGGTAACACAATGGGGTGACAGTATCGTGAGGCGAGTACAAAACAAACAAGAAAACTAGTTACAGCTGATGGAAAGGTCATTGTTGATAATTCAATCCTAAGAGAAGACCTGCACGACTCAGTGCTGGGATACCATGTACAGTACAATCCCAAAAAGTACATAAAAGTTCATCAAAAAGGTGCCATAAGAATAAGGAAGTAAGACCACAGAATTAATGCTTTCAAGTACAAGCACAAAATAGGCTGAATAAATGTAATGACAAAATGTGACCTTTGAATGTAATAATTCCGTAACGAAAGGTAGAATTTCTCATCTGATTGAAATGGATTAATTAAAACCTAAAGCCTTGTTAATTATACCCAACTTCTTTGAGCAGATGGGTCCTCTGATGGGTTGTCTCTCCCCTGCAGTAATACATTTGGACTCTTCTGACATTGGCCCACTTTATTTCCAGATCTTCCAAAAACATTTAAACATGTGAAGTATGAATTCACATAACATATGAGTTATCGCATCCATTTGTCCTATGTTATACACATTGTTGTCTTACTGCTGAAAGGTTGTGTTTCACAATTGAAACAGAAGAGATCAAGACATTGTTTTATTTTTGTAGCATCATAGCTGAAATTGAAAAGGGCTTAATGCAAAGTACTTGAGGGCTGAGCTGGGCCGTAGCTGCAACAAAATATTACCACTCCCTCGCTGCCACTTCTCATTTCTTTTCTTTTATAGGTGTAATGAAGAACAGCAAATATACCTCACACTCTCTCCCTCTGTCTGTCTCTTATACACACTCCCATCTTCTGTCTCTCCATTTTTCTGCCACCTTATTGATCCTCTAGTCCAATCAGGCTGTTGCGGCTACGTGAATCTCATTCTGAGGACATGGCAGTAACGTTTAATCGGAACGCAAATCGATAAGCGTACGTCTTTCAAAGGCACGCAAACTGTCCCTGTTTTTTTTTTTTTTTACGTTGAAAAACATCGTGCCCACATGCGTGGAATGAGAGAGTGCTGGAACAGATTCTAAAATCGCAGTGCCTTTCAAAAAACATTTTTATTTGAAATATATTTAAAGCAGTATATTACAAACCACTATTTGTTTAGTGGTTTGTAATGGTCATAGTACTGTTCATGTAAATGACAATATACAATTTCAAAAATAATGGGGGAAATATAAAAAAGCATAAAGTAAAAATGAACGAGGTAATGCAACTCATGAACGGCTTTTTGTAACTTGACTCCTCACTGCAGAAGCACTTTTCCCTCTTTCTCTCCCTCGCTTTGTACAGACGTATAAAAACAGCAGCTGCTAAAGCTGGTCTGAAACAGCTCTGTTCTCTCTCATTCATGAATGTATATATTATGTGAATGACGCTGTTTAGGGAGTTATGTATGTACTTGTTTGTTTTAGCTATATGCATTTTAGGATTATTAATATGTTCTTTTCTGGTGAGATGCAGAAGACAAATTTATATTTCATGTGCATTTAGTGGACGATAAAATATCTCTTCTTACCTTTGAACCTTTTCGCATTTTGGACATGACACTAACAAACTTCAATGTATATCCTTTGGATATTAAGTGATAGAGAGAGCATATTTGTGAATAGGAAGAAACATGATGCATGGCTTTTAAAATAATTTGAACATAAGCATTTGAAAAGCATGACATATAATTGTACTGCATTCAGTTTCTGGGTATGTCTCTACCTGCTTCTCGCATTTAGTTTCATCTTTATATTCATCCATCTTCCCTTCAGCTGTGACCAGCATTCATATGTCTAATGATGAAAAGTATCCCCACCATCATGTTTCACTGTGGGAATAGTGTGTCTTGGGTGATATTCACCACCACATAAATCATTTTGTGTGTAGACCAAAAGTTCAAATTTGGTGACAGGTGGCAATTTTCCCAACATTTTTACCTACACTTGTAAAAATCCGCAAGCCAGAATTCTTACTGTTTTCTTATTCTCACGCTTTCGGTAAGGCTTGATCAACAGTTTCTCCCACCTGCACTGCGAATCTCCTCCTCAGAAACAATGGGCCTACAGGCTCTTGCTTTTCTTGACCAACCTTTAAGTTTAGATGGCTAGCCAAGTCTTTTTGTGGTTCTTCCTTTCTGCCACACTCATTCCATTTCACATGATGGACTGAGCAGTGCTCCATGAGATGTTGAGAGCTCAGGATATTGTCTGATAAGTACACACTGAGCACACACCCATTAGGATCAGAGTTTATAAATGTGAGTGCACAGGCAGGCAAGCGGCGGACAAATGCACAAACACACACAAAGATGTGGTAAGGCTTTCAGGACAGGCAGAGTGTATCTGTCAGGTTAATTACCAGACAGATGGCTGGCAGTGAGGCAGACTGGGTGGGTATGTGAAGAATAGGGTGTGTGATGCTTGCAGGGTGGCAACACCTCTGTAAAATGTAAAAATACAAATTTAATGCTGCACAGTGGTGCAGTTGGTAGCACGGTTGCCTTGCAGCAAGAAGGTTCTGGGTTCGATTCCCGGCCCGGGGTCTTTCTGCACGGAGTTTGCATGTTCTCCCTGTGCATGCGTGGGTTCTCTCCGGGTACTCCGGCTCCCTCCCACAGTCCAAAAACATGACTGTTAACCGTTAGGTTAATTGGTCTCTCTAAATTCTCCCTAGGTGTGAGAACATGGTTGTTTGTCCTGTCTGCCCTGCGACAGACTGGCGACCTGTGCAGGGTGTTACCCCGCCTCTCGCCCGGAACATTAGTTGGAGATAGGCACCAGCACCTCCCGATCCCACTAGGGACAAGGGTGTTAGAAAATGGATGGACAAATGTAATGCATTTATGAAAACATACGATGCACTATCTGGTAATAAGTGGATTCTGTTAACAGCATTCAAAGATCTAATCCCTGCTATCTCCTCATCTACAAACCTTCTCGCTTGCTTTTTCTCTCTCCTTTATGCACTCCTAACACCTCTTCTGCGTCGCTGCGCCCTCACTAATCCACAGTGACACATTTCACCATTCAGACCTCACACAGAGAACGCCTGCCTCGCTGCAGCTGATGATGTGCAATGCACCACAGAGAAGCAATCAGATGATTTAACACAGAAAGAAACTGGCCGTTCACACCTGACAGGTAATTTATCATCAATGACTGGAATTTCCAAACTATTATTTTAAGTTCTGAACCTGTGCAACAAGCTTGCCAACATGCCTTTGTGTCCAACTTAGAAGAGAAAAGGTATGTGCAAGACAATGATGGTTCTAATTCAGCAGTTTTCTTCAAAGTAAGAAATATCTTTATGACAAAAAAAAGTAATAACTTGACTGAACAAAAAAGGAAGAAAGCTTGAAATAAGCTACTGTCCTTGGATTGGCACAGCTAAAATACTGATATATGGCTAAAGGCCTTAATTCCCACCACTTTCAGATCGTATTGATCCAAGGCACTCATAATCTCTTTCTACTCTTTGTGCTTCCGGAGGTTTGAGTAAGGCAAACTTGGCAGATGACACATTAAGGAGAAACATGAGAAAGCTGAAACCTGGCGTGAGGACAGCTTATTGCATTCAGACGACCACCACAAGTATGAGTAGTTCACTGGAATATGAGAAATGAGAAATTATTAGCAGTAACAAAACACCCACAGTCGAACATTGTCTGAATCTTAACCTGAATCTTTGACTGAGTGTTGTAGAGCTCGCAAACATTTCTGATTTATATTCTATTTATTTGAAACACTTTTCTTATTTCAGAATAACCTTGCCCGAACACATGTCTTATTGTTCCTTTCAGGTAACAAAGTACAATCTCTTGAATGTACTTGAATAGCCCTCTGTTGCAATTTCAGATATATGAAAGATCTTGTTTTTTCTAGACATTTTGACTTTGGATTCATTAAACGTGAGTCTGCTGAATGAGTATGCTTGAAGCTTAAAAAGTACATTTTCTGCATTTGAAAAAGTACTTAAAATTACCTAAAAGCATATTACTCCTCCAACGCTAACTCAGAAATCTTTTTGGAGCTACCTAACCCTACAATCTGGTCAAGGTCACACAGTCTGTCTGTTCCATGAATTCCTTGTCATAATCCAAGCCAAAAAAAAAAGGGGGGCATAGGAACAGCATGAGCAGAAGTCCAGTCAGTTTAGTAAGTGAGTCAGCAACCCAATTTCAGACCACAGTAAGGTGCTCTATTTCTTATTTAGTGGTGGTTCCAGTCCTGAAAGCTTACAGGTCAGAGTGGTTCAGGTAGATTTTTTCTCCCTTTTTTCAACTCCCAGAAAATGTTAGTTATTACAACTGAAAATTTGCTAATAGAAGTCCAATTTCAAAACTCCTCTGAGAATAATAAGCTTGTGATAAAAGCTAGATCTTTAATTAGTTACATAGCACTATATGAACATTCAATTTTTAGATCATAAAACTTCTCTCCTTTAGCAGAGGTTTGTAGAGAGAAATTAGTGTATTAACTTTTCTATTCAAATTTGCGTCTCAGTTTTATATCTTTTACTCAATTTAATTATTGATTATGCTAGTTTCTACAGACAATATATTAATGGACTTTTCAAATGGTTCTTTATCTTGAATAATATACATAAATCTTCCCATCTGTTATTTGTGATAAAGATCACTCAGTGTAAAAGTCAAGGATATATTCTTCAGGTTAACTTTGAGCTTATAATGCTGACTACTTTATGAACACAATGAATGCTCTCCATGGTGTTGTTAAAATCAAGGTAAAAATTTCTTAACTCTGTAACCCTTTTTATTATTGCAATTTGATTTACAAAATTTCTATTACAATTCTTTCTCAGACCCACTGATCTACCTTCCTTTCAACACAATTATCCACACTTTTCTATTTAAAATTGGCATTTTTTGCAACCAAAACCATAATGACGTTTTAAATGCTGCGGAAAAAGCGTGCAGATGTTGGTGTGAAAATAAAATAATAATAATGCAAGCTAAGATCAAAGAAACTCAACTGGGTCAAATTCAATCTCACTTCGGTTCACTCAAAATGAGGGAAAAGAAGAAAAAAAAGTGGGAAAAAAGGTTTTGTGCTCTTTGAAGAGTTGTCTATAAATATGACAGGCAACAAAATCACAGTATTTCAGCAGAGAGATGACGGTTTCACACACAGAAACATCAACTATATCACTCAGACAGGCTGCAACACATCTGTCACAATGTCATGTCCCAAACTGATGAGAGACTTGCAGAATATTCACAACAAATATCAGATGGAAACTGACAGAGAAAATGAAACCCTGCACAGAGGTGGTGTATCCGTTTAAGACTTTGTTACCCATCAGGTATGACTCAATGATTGGACAAATAATACAATATACAATAATAGTAAAATAAGAAGGACTGTAAAACCTGCTTAGCTGTATAAAACTGTTTAACCATTTGGTTATTTGTTTGGATGCCTTTTAGCTTGTTGTATAATGCATGTGTTCTCCTCTCACTAAGACAGACGTGCTGCCGCTGGTGCTACAATAGCTACAACAGCTAAATCCAGCTTGTGGAAAATGTCTTAGACCCAGGAGCTTTGCAGTTCAAAATGTTGCAGATTTACAACATAAACACTTTACAAAAAAGACAATTAAAAAAAAAAATAATTGTGCAATATAAATGAACTAAAATACAGGCTCTCAGCTTTAAAAAGAAATACACAACAAAATCAAATACTTCAGTGCCTGAAAAAAAAAATCCAGGAACAGATGTGCACTCTGTTAAAAGGAAACAAAATAAATGGGATTCTACTTATACTCCCTTACATTCATTAAATGTTTTGGATTTTCCTGGTTGAATTTAACTATGACTATTAACTATCAGTTTCTTTAACATGTCACCCTTGCTCAGTTATGCAAGCATCTTGGAATGTTTTCATTCAATGTTAATAGTTTTAGTAAGATCTCCACCTGATTTCAGCACCTAGTTAACCTGAATGATCCAGTCTTTATCAGCGGTTGCACTGTGGTGAAGCTGTCAACATTGTTGCCTTGCAGCAAGATGGTCCTGAGTTTGAAATTTTGTCTGCTGTCTCACTCTGAATACCCCAGTTTCCTCCCACAGTCTAAAAACATGCATCTGTGTGTGTGTGCGTGCGTGTGTGTGTATGTGCATGGTTTCTTGTCCTGCATGTCTCTACTATCAGGCTTTATAACCACAGAGTGGCTTTTGCTGAAACTGATTCCTTTGCTTTCGTGCACAATCACCAACTTGGACATTATTTTTCTCTCTGTCCATGTGCTAAAATGTATCCAACATCTGCATATATTTTCCAAGTTCGAAGCAGGCCAGATGGAGCGCCTGGCTGCTGCAGCAGCATTGGATTTAATTATCTGACCTTCTTGTCGACTGCTAGCTCATAGGCTCCCAGGCAAGCGCTAATCAATGTCACCCTTGGCAGTGTAATAAGTAACTATAACAGCCCCTTTTCTCCCTCTCACACTGTCTCTCATCAAACACTATACTGTCAACTTCATCCTCCCTAATGTGTCCATCTCTATCTCATGGTGATATCTGATTTTCTCCCATTTTAGCCTATTCAGTCTCCTTGTAGCTGTTCACCTCTTCTGTATTACTATTTCTAGTCGTTAGTGCAGCACAGTTTTCTTCTTTCTTTTACACTGTCCTCTTACTCCCACTGTCCCCTCCTCTCGTGGTCTCCCTTGAGTCTCTTTGAGTCTCCTGTCACTCCTCCCCAGTCCCTGCCATTTTGGGCATCCTATACTGTGAGTGTGAAGTCTGCAGTATGCCCAAGGCTCAAGGTCTTCTACTTAAGTGAATGAATTTGTATTCCGAGGCTCATCCTGCTGAGGCAGCGCTGCTACTTTGTGCAAGCAGTAGTAAAGTGCACTTTTCAAGCAATCTAGCAGGTCTCATTGTTTCGTACTGTATATTTGACTACCTGGAGCATCTGTGTATGTTTTGCATGCTATCTGTGCCCATATGTGAGCTGGGGGGACTGTTAGAGCAGGAATTGACCGAAGGGTTTAGAGAAACTGTGTATCAGTGACCAAACAGGTTTAGTTTGAAGAGACAAAAATTTTTCTAATTAAATAAACCTTTATATTCTGCCATGTTTGTAGAGCATTCACATTCCTACCACTTTACAGTTGAAAGCTACCAAATCAGCTTCAAGCTCAATCAGCTATAGTCTTGCTACTGCTGACTGTTGTAAAGAGCCAGGAAAAATGGGTGCAAAGCAAAAAGTGAAAAAGTGGCAAAATGAAGGTGTGAATGATGATGGAGGTCAGGAGAATTTTTCTCTGCTTGTGCAAATTTAGTTTGATGTTTGATTATGCAGGAAGTCAAGGGAGAAGGAGTGAAGGAGAGAGCGAGAGAAACAACATTGCACATCATAGTTGCTGGCAGCCGTGGTGGAGAGGAGGTAAGGCGAGGCAAAAGCTGCCACCGAAATCCATTTTCGACAGATTCAATTGAACAGACTCAGTCATGCACAACCACACGACCAATTTACCAGCTATGGTGTCAACAAATACTGAACCGACAAAGGAGTCCTTAGAGTGTTTTCCTCTGTGTATTCACTGATAACGCTGCTAGCTAAGCACATAACATAATGTCTTGTGTTTTGCAAGACAAATGGAAGCGTTGTAACAAAGCTAGAAACTGTAACCTTGCAAATATTCTTGATATAACTTTTGAAATTGTTATGAAGTCCTCAGAACATTAAAATCTGTCAACTTGGCTGGATATCCAGAAGTCTTGCAGAGGAAACAGATTTGAGGTCAACATATCCAACTTATTTTATGCTAACAGTGATCACATTTGCCTTTGATAAGGAGATTGTAATCACAGCTAATCTTTTGACATCCAGCCTCTACAGCATTACACTGTAAAAGTTGTTGGTATAATTTAGCTTAGAGAACAGAGAGACCCAATCTGGTGTGCATTGGTGAATAAGAAAGGCTCTTATTTCAAGTAGTTCAGGGACCAAAAAAAAAGAAGTTAATTTTTAACAGTTCCAACTAAATTAATGAGATTCTGATTAAACTACTTATACATTTACATCTGTTGGGATATCTCTTATGAAGATGCCACGTAGGTAAAGTGAGAGAGAATTAATTGACATGGTGGGATTGTTGCTACTGGTGATACTTGTGGTTTCTTCTCTTGAACCATAAGCAGCAAACCAGAATTTAAGAATCCTTAAATGGTGACAAATGCAAACATTTTCAAATATCAATATCTACTTAACTACAGACAAAAAGCATGCAAGTTTCAAAGATCAGCACTATTTGTGACTCACAACGAGCAAGAATGTTTAGAAATTTCTGAAGACTTGTGCTAATGTCAAATACATTAACATAAGTGGCAGGATCAGGACTGAAGCTACCAAAGTTATTCTATCTTTGACTCATTCTTCTCCAAGCAGCATACGGAAAACTGCTGGGAATTTTGTTTCTTATGAGCTTGGGGAAATTGAGAAGGGTTTGGAGTTTTATAACTATAAAATGAAGCAACAACAACCAAGATCATTGAGAATTATGCATTTTTGACCACGCTTACTGAATTTGAATACAACCACATATGGAGTAAGAACATCCCCAGTATAGATGAAATAATTCAGAGGAATCCCTACAGGAACCAACACTCAGATGTTCACACAGCCATACAAACCACCAAGAATGTGTGAGGTCTATGTACTCAATGCTTTTGTTCTCTCCCTCCAATCGTTTCTTCCTCCAGAAGTGGTCGATAGGATGAGCCCTAGGTGGGTGGTGGTTATCCCTTAATGACCCAGTTTACTTTGAAAAGGCATTGATCTCAGTCAGTGCTTTGCTTAACTCTAACAAAGAAGGCTCAAAGCCCATTTTAGCACCACCTTAATACTGTTGGAGGTGCATGAGTGATGCTGCAGAGACGTTCCTCATTCCACCAAATAAATAATTTATGAGTTCGTCATAACACATTCTTGTCTTTTACAGTGAATACAATTACTCTTGAGTAAACCTTTGCACGTTCTGAAGGAGTTGGAGCGGACTGAACTGAATCTTCATGCATATTTTTTGAGAGACACCAGCTACATTTTTCAAAAACTCTGATTGAAGACCAACTGAATTGAATACCATGTATACAGAAGTCCTTTCCCCACCTGCTTTGACAGACAATGATGACAGATAAGAGCCTGATGACCTTCACACCACTAACTCTTAACTAAAGCTACAGTGGGGAGCACGTGCAAGTGTGCAGAACAGTTAAAACATGAGGGACCAATAACACAAAATTATTGTTGAAAAACTAAATATTTAATATTTTTATTTACGTTTTGCTTATTACAAATATCACTTTGCAACTTATTTGCAAAGTGGAATGTTTAAGTTAAAGAGACAAAGACAAAATTACAAAGAGTAATCTCTAGTTGTTGGAGTTATCAGTCACATTTCTTTTTTCATGATGACCTTCATATAGCACAGATTGTTCAAATAAGCTGCACATGATTAGCTTTCCCATGTATGTATAATCAGTGATTGCTTGGAGTTTTCAACATTTCACCATTCAGTTCTAATGAACAATCCCATTAACATAAAAAACCCAAGGAAGTCAGCACAACCACTAACTGTGATGCCAATAATGGACGCAATAAGATTATCCAGTCCTTGAAACAAAATAACCCAGAAGAAAAACTGCTGTTCCAGTTGAAGTGATAGCAAATTTGTTGTATTAGTTTTAGTCAAAGTCGCAAGTCAACAGAATATTAGCAAATAGATCAAAGTTAATTACAAAATTGTGGAAAAAATACCTACATATAAAACAAAAAAAAAACCTTCTAATATTCCAGCTGGCTATTAAAAAAAAATAAATTTTCCAAGTAAATATACCACCTATACAGCTACGCTTTTGACATATAGCTACCCAAGAAAGTCCAACAAGTGCCAGGATTCAGTCGGCATAAACAGATAGCCTTAAACATATGGATTTTCTTCTGGTGTCAAAAAAGGGCAGCAACAGGCTCCTTTCTCTCACCGCAAAAATCATTGAATAGTGACTTGACTTTCTGCAGGAAAAACCAGCATTGGATTTCAGGGCACAAGAGTAAAAGCTATTTTATCCAGTGAAGCCCCCTTCACAATGTCTGAAACATATGGAAAACATGGTGAATTTTAGCACATGTCTTGTGTGATGCCAACGGCAAAGCTTCTTCAGACCATTCGTGTGTGGAATTGCCTCTTACATTTTTGCCTTCAATCCTTGACATGAGTAAAAATGGTATCAAAACATCCTCCAAGGGATTCTTTGCCCAATGATCCAGGAGCCTTGGGTGATGAACAATCGTCTTTCAGGCCCAATGAAGCACAGTGGCAAATGTAGTGATGTAATAGTCAGGGGGGGTTAAAAGCATGAAGGATTAATGTAAGGGGTAAGTGGGGATGCACTCGGGGCCCTACAAGGGCCTATAAGGGTCCAGTGAAATTGAAATCACCATAGCCACTATTTTTTTTCACACTTTATTTGTTTTAAGGTAGTCAAAAATTATATGGAATATAAAATAATAATAAAAAAATTGAAAATTAAAATTTACACAAGTATTCACAGCCTTTGCTAAATACTTTGCTGAACCACCTTTGGCAGCAATTGCAGTCTCAAGTTGTTTTTTTTTTTAAATATATATATATATATATATATATATATATATATGTATATGATGCCACAAGCTATATTATGTTTCCCTGACTATTTTTAATCTTTATTACTGCACAGCTTCTTTGAGTGTTTTGAAAAGCGGAAAGTAAATCAATGCAGTATTTTGTTTTAAGCTTAGGCCATCCATGTTTATTCTTTATCAAACATCAGTAGAATGTTTCATCTCTGCTTTGATACTCCTTTGTTCAATTCAGTTATTACTTATGTTTTGGTTTGACCTCTTTTAGTGCTGTACATCCCTTTGGTTAACCAGATTTAACTTTGAATTGTCCACTTCATTTGATAAGGTACAGCCAAAACAAAACACACAGAGAGGGAGAAATAATCTCATCTAACGTCACTTCTGTCCCACTTTCCCCCTCCTGTTTTTACAGCACGCTGGTTGAGCATCACCTGAATAGAGCAGTAGAGTAAAAACAAATAAAGATGGAAGTTTGGCTTAAGAGGAGGCAGCAAAAAAAACAACAACAAGTGATTGAGAAAGGAATGGTGAAAGGAGTGAGATACAGTTCCCCAAAAAAGTAAATTGAGGGGAGAAAAAACCCCCCAAAATATTAAATAAAAGACAAAGAATTGAATGTGAGAAAACCTGAAACCTGGGGGGAAAACCAAGAGAGTCCCACGGCAAGGCTGGAAGAGCACTCAGATAAATGTAAGTGGGAAAAGGTTGCAGTTGGACGGGGCAGGCAGGTAAAAGACAGTAGCTGCCATGTTTGAAGATGAAACATTTGATAATTTCATGTAATCACATGCATGATATGGAGCCGTGTATATTTACAAAAAAAATGCAGTTGGCAGTCATCCGGTGCGAGGACCCGCATTTCATGTAAATTTTCACAAGGGCACTAAACATATTCGGGCATCGCTGACTGACCCGTGGTGTATCAGTTCAGGACATTGGTGCTGCATCCAACACTAGAAAAAGAACATTAGGTTAGTTAACGTAATCCCTGGTTCTTTGATAACAGAGTGAGGTGTTTCACCGACACCTCCCTTTTTGCATGTGCACAGAAAGAAACCTGCCTAGAATGAGTTGAATGAGAGGACCTGGTTAGCTGTGATGGTGGACGGTGGGTGGAGCCACAGACAGAGCTCAACCAGTATGTCGCAGAAGCACCTCACTGTGTTATCGAAGAACCAAGGATTATGTCACGCAATCAATTTTTAAAATGTCTCTGCAAAAATAATTTGTGTATTTTGTTTCATAGTTGTCTCCCCCAAACCACTCTTAGACCAATGACACGAAATATAAAAATTAGAAATTATATTAACCTACATATGCAAGACGTATGAATGATTTTCCTAATAAAAGCCCAAACCTTGGTTGCTATAAACAAGTAATAGGACTATAACCTCAGCACAAAGGAAGAAAACTACTACTGTAAATATGAATAGAGAGGCAAGCTTTGGCAAGCGACTATAGAGATATGACATCAGGAACAGGTGAGTGCATTCTTGTGAGCACTCGACCTTCCCCTCCCTCACTTTCCTCCTCTAAGTGCATACAGGTGGGGGCAGCAGAGGCAGTGAAGCTAAGACAAAATCTGCGACTTTGGTTAAAAATAAGCAGCATAGCCATCTACGTGCACACGCACGCACACTACAGAGGTTTCTACGTCCCACTGCACTTAATCCTACACAGATGCTTAAAACTTTCTCTGCATATATCAAAATAATGAAGTAGGTCCCCCGACCCGTTATTTTGGTCCCATGAATCAACAGTCCTGCTCTCCGCATTATAGGTGTCAAGAACCATGGCCGTTGCCATGGTGATGCCACACTGCAATATTCTGTTGCAGCTCGTTCGCCCACCGACGCTCGCTGCAGCTCCCAAGCTGGGGGAAAAGAAAAAAAAAAAAAAAAAAAAAGGGAGGGGGGGAGGAGACACGAGGAGAGACAGGAGTTGTGGGGGGCTGCAGCAGAATCCAGCAGAATGCGAACCAGGCTTTCATGACAGTTTGCCCTTCCTGCAGGAGTCAATGTCCAGGACTTCAACGGAAGACAATAATTTAACCTTAAACACAAATGTGTATATAATATGAATTGGGACATTTTATTCACATCTGATGTCAAGGTGATCTTCAAAAATAGACCCATGGGGATAAAAGTAAACCCCAGCTCGCACGATTAAAGCACGTGTATACATTAAAAACACAACATGTGTCTGTACTGCAAGATTTAATCTGGTAGCAGGCGGCAGCCCCATTAACAAATGTTTAATTATTAAAGAGCCACAATGCTGATCTACAAGCTCGCTGCAGCCAAACCATTCCATCAGCATTCTCGGGATGCTGCAGGAATAATTCCTATGTTCACAAAGCTGTTTGATAAAGAATGACACAAATATGAAGAACAACGCTCGTGCATGTACATGGTTTACATAGAGGTCAGTCAGTAAAGATGGAGAGGTACGTTCATCATGTTATGTCATTCAAGGTAAGTCAAATGTGTTTTACTGAATTCAGTATGATGGAGTTGTGTTTCAGAGGAAAACCCATCAAAGCAGGCTTGCTGAGGACAATGTCAAGGTCACAAATCATGTCTGGTGAGGCCATATGACCTGAAACTGTAATCAAAGCTGCAGGCTTCAATTGCAGTACACAATAAAACTCAGAGGTCACTGTCATCTTAAACACTGCGCTATCCCACTGATCTCTGGCCCTTCTTTATTTTTATTTGTGAGCGTATTAGAACAGTCAAGTTTTATAAGCATGCCTCTGCAATCTATTTTCACCCTCTTCAGTTTCATCTTCTTGTTAATTATAATGAAACTTGCAAAGGGGAATGACCTGTGTCTGCTGATGGGTTCTGAGCAGAGGGCGTTGCTTTTGCAGGACTTTCTCCATGTTTCCACTGGGTAACTCAAACATGAGCGATTGGGTAAAATGACATCCAATCATTTAAAACGTCAACAGAGTCCATGCTTCCAGAAAACAATCGTTTCTCAATAGCCCAGGTTCAGACCCTCTGCATGAAGTAAAGTGTTGAACAAGGGGCTGGTTTTTACCGAGCATTAGGCATATAATTAGATACTGTTTAATAAGTTAAAGAATGTGTTTGCTTTGTGATGCATAAAAATCTTAAAACTTAAACGAAATAAGAAGCAAACTTGAGTTAGGACAAAAATATAACAATTTTCATGAGTCTCTTGGCACAGGCAGGTCAAACAGTACAGATACTCACACTATTGCTATGTATTATATTACTGTCTGTAACTCTTACCTAATTTGCTTATTCTTGCATGCAAATAATGACATCTTATTTGAGGCAGATCCAAAATAAGATAAAATGTCTTATGCTTTACTGTTAAAAGTTAGAACAGCTTGAGGTCACTAAGAAACAAGTGCAGCGTTAAGTGCTGTGAAACAGTTTGTCCCTGCAGCTTTGTTTTCCTGACACTGTAGACGTTTTTACAAACCAACTGAAGACTCCTATTTTCCCAGACTTTCATGTCACGATTTTATTATGCTACTCATGCTTGGTTTGTTTGTCGCACAGCGCTTTGTAATTTTATATCTGTAAAAAGCGCTTTATAAATAAACTTCACTTATGTACTTCTTTACCTGCAAAAAAATTAAGCCAAGTTGAAAACAGAGCTTGATTGTCAGTGATTGTTCTGGAACTTTTCTCCGATGTTTCAGAACAATTATTGGCGATTAAGTTGTTTTTTTTTTTTTCCAATTTGGCTTAATTTGAGAAACAATGCTGCGAAGATAAAATTGTCTGCAGATCTATTCAAAACAATGAGAACTCCTCAAACATTCGACAAGCTCTTCAGTAAACAATGCTTGCCCTTGTTTCATCTGAGTCAGTGAGGAAATCTGTGCCTGGAATGACTCAAGCAACAAATGCGCAGCACTATCCCACTGTGGCGCTTCATAAAGTACGCATTGATATACCGCAGACCCTCGGGTGAAGCAAGTATGTGCAGCTCTGTGAACCCATGGTCAATTCCCAATTCACTACAGTGGGAAAATGTGAGTGGAGAGCAGGGCAGATTCTGACAAAGACAGAGAGAAGGAGACAATAAGAAAATAAAAAGGCTACAGACAAGAAAAAAGTCACAGGAGGATGCTGGCCAAATACAATATGACGGCTCACAAAAAAAAAAAAACAATGGGAAACTACTGGTCCTTTTTTTTTTTTTTTGCTGCAATTATTGCTAGTCAGTCAAAGAAAGTGTTTCTGGTCCCGGAGCCAAGGAATCCCCTCCTTTCAATTTGTCAGTGAAGGAGGAAGCATATAAGTGCTTAGATAGACAATGGAGGAACAGCTGTAAAGTAATGCATGTGTAAGTGTGCCGTAATAGTGTAAAATATACACATTTTTAAAATAAATCTGTTACACCCAAAATGAGAAATGTTGTGTTCATGTAAAACAAAAACATCCCAAACATAAGACATGACAGTAACACTTGCACATATGATTGAAAAAAGTATAAAAATACAAAACAAAAAATACAAAATCTCAGGTTTGCAGGTCAATGTCTGACAACTGGTTTTACTCACCACTATGCATGCATTGTCAGATGTCACTGATGATAATAAAATTATACTGAGTATGGTAGATTTGACTTGGTTGGGAACTATGCTGACCATAGAATATTCCAAATTTTATCAAGAAATAGTGTGCTATGCAGCTGTTGACTTTATTGTCATCCCTTTAAAATCTAACTTATTTAAAAATTGTACTTCCTTATTATTTTCTTCATCCCCTTTTTTTCTCGTTATCCACTCTCCAGGTATTGCGGTTCCCATCTGCTTTGTGCTCCCCCTCAGGCCTGAAGGCCCTTAGTGCAGAAGAGCTGCAGGCTGCTTTTCCTCCGGTTCAGCCCCAAGGGTCCTTTACTACTGGAAGTCTGGCACACCGGGCAGGCATGTTAAGAATGTGCCTCAGCACAGGCATGCAGATCCACAACCTCAGGGGAAACGCAGATTCCTACACTCAGTGGTTTATAGATTCAAAACACTCCCATGGCTGAGGGCTTACAGTCAGAGAATACTCCACGAGGACCCTACTGCACACACTGACAACATTCACAAAAGAATAAGTCAAGCAAGGCTTTCTTTTCCCTCTTAGGAGGGCTCAAAAGTACAAAGGCCAATCAGCAAAATGAAATTCTCGAGAGCAGAAGAGTTGTGGTGTAGACATACATTCAAATTGAACATAAGAAGTCAAAGAGTTTCAATTAGTCTGGAAATATACTGAACATCTGTTCTTTAAGATGCCATGAAGAAATCTTTCCCTCACAGACTAAGAAGGAAGAAAAAAAAAAAGTGACCTGAAACTGAATTTCGGATTTTGTGCCTCCGAACAATTTATTTTAAAACTGAGGATACAATTTCTAAACCTGGTGCGCAGTACGAGACACAAATTCTCCCCCCGCAGGACCCTTGTGACAAGCAGAAAAAAAGCAAGAAAATCCATATAAAAATGATCAAAAGGAGTTTTCATTAAAATCCACAAAAGAATCTACCTCTCTTTCTGACCTTTCGATTCCTGCTGTTTCCCCGAAGGTCAATTAGAATCAACCGATGCTATATATTCTCGAGGTCTCTGGCCTGTTGGGAGGCAGTCAGACATCTTCTGAACTACATACTAATGTCTGAAAGACTTGAGGAGTGACTCACCAAGAAAAAAGTCCCACTTAGTAGAATTAAAGGCTGGGGGCCTTTGATGATTTAAAAACGTTTTTTTCTATTGGTCTAATGTAATATTCTAGTCTTAAATGTCATGTTTTCGTCAACTGTAAGCAGAAAACCTCAAAGTTGATAGAAATGAAGGCTTGAAAACGTCTGTATGTGTAATTAATCTACAAATGTTGTTCACCAAGTGAAATTAGTTAGTGAAATAAATTAACTTTTCAACAGGATTTTTAATTTACTGAATCTGACTGTATAGACGTTTAGTTTGTCAACGTGACTTGATGTTTCAAACATGGCAAAAGCATAATTTATCATTTTGAACCTTTATGGCTACAGACCTCTTTTTTTCTTCTTCTTTTGTTTTTAAATTTTTTGAAAGTGCTAGGGCAATGAGAGAGAGGGAAGACATGCAGCAAAGGTCACCAGGCCGGGATTCGAACCTGCGCCGGCCACGTCGAGGACTAAGGCCTCCTTATGTGGGTGGTGCTAAACCCCTGCGCCACCACAGCATCTATCTCACTCAAAATATCATAGATAGACCACATCTTACACAGTATATAGACAGGAAATGGCTATGTGTGTATGTGCGTTATGTAATAGCCCCACGTTAACTACTTAATGTGGCTGATCTCTAGATAAAATGAGAAATCAAATGGGCCTAAATGTGTTGTGTGATTCACAGTCATTTTCTTAGTGAGATTCAGTTACCTAAAAAAAGAAGCTTAATAGGTTTTTGCAATATATGCATTTAGTCAACCCAAGTGGGACTCATAAAAGAAGCCCACAGTGAGTCCAGGTCCAATCAGTATGAGCAACATCTACAGGAAGCTACATACACATATTGTGGGGGTTATGATATTGTTCACATTAAATAACTATGAGAATTTAAAAAATGATTGCTTGTATGTCAATTTATCAATTAAGATTATCAATACCAGCAAAAAAAACAAAGTAAGTGCACACATTTAATTGCATTGTGGAATGAAAAGGCATAATGGCCGTCTGAACTGGTGTTTAAATGAATAAATATTGGTAACCCAACTGAAAGTGAATGAAGAGCATTTTGATCTTTGAGCTACGCGCTCCCCCGCCATTCATATGCTTGGTTGGTGGCAGGGACCAACGAGAGCCGATGGCATCACTGTTTAATGACATGGTGATGTGATGAAACGGTGCTCAATAACGGGAGTCAAACTAAGTTGAACACTGCGTTTATGTCACCTTCAAAGACCATTACAACTACAAACCCCCAATAAATGTAAAACCAGAGAAAACTGGTGAGCATTCTGATGAGGTAAGAGAAAAGAAAACAGATGAATATACTCTGTTAGTGTTTTAGTGACAGCATACTCTGAATCCCAAACGTTTTTATGCTTTTGCTTTGTTGCGTTATCAAAAATACATTTCAAGTAGAGGATTTATAAATCACATTTCCACCAGAATGCAGTGACTTAAAAGAGTGACACAGATCATAGAAACTAAATGACAGAAACCTGGTTCTGTAAACTCTGAAAGTATTAAGGTTTTTTCCCCAAAACAACTACAGGATTTATAGGTGTTTGAGGTTTAAAGTTGTTGGTTTTCTTATTTTAAACTTGACTGCTTCTTGAGCTGCTTGGTTAACAATGGGAATGAAAGCAAAACCACAAAACCACTAAATTGAGAAAGAAGTTGTCCATCATTAAAATACAAATTGTACATCTGTATTTATTGAGTCAGTCATTAACAAAATTTATTGGAACTGACACACTTTGTTTAATTTGCCAAATATCGATATTTGGCAAATGTATGACTAATCACAACACTAATTTACAAAGCCTCTAATTAATTGGTTTAATTTTCTTTAATGACATCCAATCACACATAAAACATATCTCAGTTAGAGCTCTTTGGAATCCAGGGTATGTCAACTTTTAATTCCTCACCAAGGCTGAACAGAAACATTTCTAATCGCAAAACGTAATCAACATCAACACGGTCCACTTTTAAAATGGGTCATGGTCCATCTCTTTTAAAAACCTTGGAGAAATCCATAGGATTTCATATAAACGTCAAAGTAAAACTTAGAGGTTGTAATGTTCTGAAGTAATGTTTTATCTCTGACGTAAGCAATATTAATTACACTTAAGTACATATAGCTAATGTTTTTATGTGAGTTTGAATTCATTTACTGCCTGTTTGACTCTCTCTTAGCTTAAGGCATTTCGTTTCCAGTAGCAACTAAGAAACTGATGGATACAGCAATATCTATAAATTGTGCACTTTTGCCTCTAGCAGGGAAACGATAATTCCATTAAAAAATAACACTCCACTCAGTGTTTCTTAAGCATAATTCGACTGAACATATTCAGTTTCATCCACTGTTAAAAAGCACCCTACTGTCTAATCTTCATAATTGATCACACAATCATTTGTTAATATTTCAATAGACATCACACGGCATCAGTTTCTAAAAATCAATACTGCTGCTTTTTTCCAATGGAAGATCTCTGACTTCTCAGAGTAAAGCGGAGTTAAAATCTCTTTAACACCCAACAACCTCTCCGGCAGAATGAATGTGATGCTAAGTGCCTGTTTTCCGCTGGCCCTTGCCAATGTCTCCCATTGAAACTGGCAACCGGGAATAGAATGAGCACAGAAGGCAGCGATGGCTCACATCCTGACCCAAAAATAACAACAACCACAAGGAAAGAATATGCTCACTCTACAGTATAATGAAGACATTTCCCTTGCTCGAATAACGCTGTTACTCAATCGGACCTTCCTTGCTGAGAAAAGCCCGGTCAGATTGACGCAAAAATATTGGAACAGAGCACATATTTGACCAGGAAGAGAAAAAAAAGGCCTTTCTGACCTCCAAGCTGTATTCCTCCACGGTTCTCCTGAGAGGGTCCACGATCTGCCAGCAAATCAGAATGCATAAGTCGATAAGCAGCATCCCACCGACGATAATCAACAGTTTCTGGTCCTTTATGATCTGTGGAGGAAGAAGATGATGATATGCTTATATTTTTGTGAAATAGTTCAATGTGTGGGCCTTTAATGGACTAGCATCTATCTCATAAAGGTATGTTAAGCAGGACATTTTTGCATACCTTATTTATTGAGTTATTTGACTTTAATCTTAGCTTATTCATGCCTTTCTTTTAAAATTTTTAAGGACTTATATTCCCTTTTTACTACTATAAAACAATAAAATCTGACACTTCCAGAAGAGCTATTGGTCAACAATCCATGAGAAGTTCTGTCAGCAAGCCAAATCCTGTTGCCTAAAACGGAACCAATGCTGAGCCAGCACTGCTCACGGCTAAAACTCATCTTTTGTACTCTGAACTTTGGAAGGATGAAAGCCATGACCTGTTTGTGATCTTCATTTATAATAGCATTTGACTGACTGAAACCATGAATCAAAAGAAAGGTCAGGAGAAGACAGGGTCACGTTCTGTTTGGAAAGTATCACATAGTCTGGATGCAGCTCGCACAGGTGTCCATTTCCCCCGGTGGGCTCCGAACGAGGGACATGAGGGGATTGTCTTTTGATCTGCTCAGTCTTTTGATGATGCAAAGACCGAGCAAATGTGGCCACGGCAAGACAAAGAATATTGATAGGTGGGATCCACAGCCCCTCCGTTAGGCATGTCCGATTTATCGCAGAAAGACGTACACTAATCAGCCACTGGCAATGTGGTAGTGAGTGAACCTAAGAAAAAATAGATGTGTATGCAGTAAAGTGCTGCGAGTGGAAAACACTTATATTTATTCATGTTTCATTCCCCCAGCGTAATCTCAGATTGAAACAATAAAAAAGGGAACACTCAATCAGATTACAAGTACAAAAACAAAACATATTTTTTAACATGGGTGCCTATAAATATGTAAAGATTTTAGAGAAAAGGTTTAAAATTATAATTTAACACCAAGATATCTAAACACCTTTAAATGTCAAATTAACTGTTCCAATGAGGAAATACCTGGGAAGCTATTGAAAAAAAAAAAAAAAGCTTTACACTTCCATCTGCTAAACTATGATGTGTTATATTGTCAAGTGACTCTTTCAGACAAATTGTACATGTAATTACTGTAAATTAACTGAAGTGTTACCTGTTTTCTTTCCACTAGCAATATTGGCATTCAGACATACCATTGGTGTTGCACAAATTTTTGTCTCAATTATCCAACTTGATTTTAGAAAAAACTCACAGAAATAATAAAGGAATATGTGTAAAGCCTTAATGAGCCTGTAGAAAGAGAGTGCAATAACTTTTTTCCTTTTTACTTTCAAAAGAAAGGAATTATTATCTACTGACCCGGTTTGAGCTTTGAATAAACTAATTAGTAGTAACTGTGTTTTCTTTCTTTTCTTTTTAATAGGTGCTTTCAGGTGCAAGATTAAATATCTTTAGTATATAGGCTATCAGAACTATGCAGGCTAACTCTAGTAAAGAAATAAGAGGAAGGAAATTTAATTACTTTCCAGGAAAAGTTAGCTTGGGAACCATTCAAATATGCTAGAAGTTTTAACAATATTTTATAAGCTCAATCGTTTTGAAAAGAGTGACAAAAGATTATTTGAAATAGATGACAGCAACTATGTGAATTGTCTGAATTTTAATGTGCAATTTCAAGAGTTTTAAGGTGAAACAATGCATACGTTTTCAGAATAGATCAATTGTACCAGTCTTGTCCAAAGACGGTGAGCATTTAGATGTCCATCCATGAAAAATGGTCTTTTTTTTTTTTTTGCTTAAGGCTTGTGTCAAATTCTAATTTATTTAAGCAGTAGTAGAAATAACAGTTGTTTTTTTCTGTTTCAACAAAAGCAATTAGAGCATGTCAGATATTTCTATTTTTAATATGTGTGTTAATACCTGAAAAATTGTGGGATTTTTACTTCAGGTTGTCACACCCTCATAGCAGTCCATGACAGAGGGATTCTGGGAACCTTCTTATCTGTGTCTGTACAGATTTAATTGTTTTATTTTTTTTGTTGGGTTTTTTTTGTTTTGTTTTCTTTTACAGAAAAGCAATTCATTGGAGTCCACCTAGCAGAAACTTTATCAAACTCACTCTTGAATCACATACTCTTCCATTTTACGGAAAAAAAAACTGAAGGAAAACTAGGAAGAAAGGGGTGAATAGTGTTGCTGCTTTGGATCCACAGTTTGAAGAAAAGATGGCTAACACTTGTGTCTGTCCCTCCCCTGACAGCAGTTGGCAGACGTTTCAGGGCACCAACAGCAACTATCAGCCTGCTGAAGCCAAAGCACCTGCACTCAATCAATGTGGATGAAGTGGAACGTGCGTGTGTGTGTGTGTGTGGGGGGGTGTGTGTATGTGTGTGTGTCCGCTGCACACAAACCCAGGCCCTGAGCCAACAGAGCATACATCTTGGGTGTTAAGAGCTAAAGTATGCAGCAGGGGTGAATACTGCCTCAAAGGAAACATTTGTTTTGTCTTTGTTAGCAAGGGAGAGAAGGTGAGAGGAAGGGAAGTGAGTTGAAATAATTGGCTATGAAATGTCAAGGCAATACCAAGTTCAAAGAGACAAAACAGCTCTGTTTCTGGAAATTATTTTAAAAAACCCAACTCAAAAAATAAATATAAAGGGTCAGGGTCAGAGTTATAAAATATTTTTGAATAGCTATCTTTAATAAAATGTTAGAGGTTCGTGTCTTTTAACCTCTTTTGATTCATCATCTGTCCCCGGTCTCCAGATTTTTGTTTCCTCTTCAGCATTCCCAGCCTACTTTCTTTGCCATTGAGGCCAGATTGTTTGTCTTGTTCCTTACTCTGTCCTGCTTTGCTTTCCTCCTTCTGTCACTCCGCCATCCCTTCTGCCGCTATTTTTCTACACCCTCCTTACCTCTTCTACAAGTTCATTCACCCCTCCTTTTGTCTTTCCTTCCTTCTTTCATGCTTTGTCTTTTCATATTCACTGCAAGGCCACCCACCCTTCCAATAATATGGAAAATTTTGAGAAGAGAAATAGAGTGGGAGAGGGGAACAGCTATTAATACAAAAGGCCATGAAGACTTGCAGCACAGAAAGAGCAGCACTTTATATAACTGGGCCAGTGAAACAGATCGGGTCAGTTGTTTAAAAAGATATCTATATTTCTATTTTTTTCTTTCTTCAAAGAGACATTGTTCAAAGAAGGTGCTGCAGCCAGGAGTATTCACTCATATTTCTATCTGATTCAAGTCTGGGCACGATCAGCTAAATATCAATGCTCATATGTATGTAACCTAGAAATGACATGTGCCGAATGAAGATGCTTATCACTAAAAAAAATAGTAGGCATCCTGTTTGGTGTTCAAAGATTTTTTAGGGACAGATAGATCTATTCCTAACTTTACCTCAAAAGCATGTCAAATTCTCTCTGTTCTTTAATAAATTGTATTTACGATCTGGAAACATACATGTTTTACTGAATAATTACAGTTTTTCTTACCTTTTTCTTCATCTTCACATTTTTGAAGATGGCATGCACCCGCCACGTCTTGGCAAACATGGCACCAAAAGCAGTTGTGTATCCAACAATAAGGATCCACGTCCGAACCTGTCGGTACATTAGCACACATTCGCAACGTGTCATAACGGGGTAATCAAAGCTCAAACCAGCATCTAATCTGACAAGTATCTAAAGATAAATTTGTTCAAAATAGTGTTGCAAGGCATCCTAAAAATAAAATGCTGTCAGATTTATTTTTTACTTCCAAGAGCTCTGGTAGACCATCCTTAGCAACGGAGCTGTCAAACTTCTGAGAGCATTTTATTTTAGTAAAAGAAAAAAAAAAATGTGGACCTTTCTCATTTTAGCACAAAACACAAAGCTGATGAGTTAAAGAAGCTTGAAAAGTAAATATAATCTAAAATCCGAAATGAGTAGACAGTTGTGTACTTCAGCATGACCAGATGCTAATTCACCTTAGTGAGTTTAAAATAAAAAAGTGCCCATTTTTGTAGTTAAAAAAATGACAAAAAACTGAGATCAGTTCTTTCAAAACGTTTTAGACTAGCTGTTCCCACCTAGTGACGTACAGCTTGTGCAATTCAGGTGGAAAACTGACAAGGAAGAGGCAAAACTATTTAAAACAAATGACAAAACAGTCTGGTTCCAAAGGCACATCTGTAAACTAATACCTAGTTAAAATTAATTTTGATTTGTTTTGACCGTTGTTTGTTCTCACATTCATATTTGGCTTCATTTACAGTGAATCTGCTGAAGTTCTCCTATTTTATTTATATTTTTTACTTTTAGACATTTGTATGCTTGACATAAAGTAATATATCGCAGAAAGATTACAAATGATCAAAATGATCTCAATGCACAAAGGTATCAGAAAGGAGAATGGTAAAAAAAACCTACAAAATTACACGTGCACTAGGCCATCATAAATAACTGGAGAACAAATGGAACAACAGGATTTTACAAAAACTGGTTTCAATCTGGATGAAAACAGATTGAAACCAGTCAGGGAGGCTCCTAAGAAGCTAGCAGCATTTCTGAAGAGTTTATTTTTTCCTCCAACAAGTCCTGGTTGTTTAATACATTTTCTACATTAATGTGTTTGGTGCAAAAACTACTCTATGTACAGCTTCTAATACGAGTCAATTCAAACCCAGAAAGTTGACATAGAAAGAAATTTTATTTTTAACCATAAATCCAAGTACACAATCAAATCTACAACAACAGAGAAAAAACTTTGTGAGAGGAAAATGAACACTTTGGAATGTCCAAGCCAACGTCCAGAACTAAGTCTGACAAAATCTGTACAGTCACCTGACAAAAAAATGTCTTCTAAAACGACATTATATATTTTTTACTATCTACTATTTATAATCCATAAAGGTCAAACTATATTTGGGAAAAGTGATCATGCTGTAATCACGGTTTATTTTTTTTTACATCACAAAAAAGCGCACGTTTTAACTGGAACGTGTGCTCTTTTGAGTGACGCTTTGGCAGAGCTTTGGCTACAAATGACAAGAAAAATTAGACCGTCTATTCACTGGGAGACCAGCTCATTAATCAGTAGTACATCTATCAACCTCTGCGCTTCTTTGCTGTAGAACTTCATCGGAAGTGACAGGCTCTGTTTTGGCTCTGCAGCGCAGCTTCATCCAGGTGACGGCAGCTCGAGACGTGCCCTGCCTGTCATTACTTGTGTCTGTGATGTGTGTGTGTCGGCTATGGTGTTATCACAGTGGAAACTAGTTATCACTGTAATCAAAACTCCTTAATTAATCCAGTATCTACATAGTCACACGGTACTGCTACCTGAGGGGAGACACTTAATGTGCTCTGTGCTAGCTGCAGAACCTGCAGTGAGATTCAATCAGTTTTCCCTTGATCACATGGTGCATGTGAGAGGCTTGTTAGCTACTTTTGCTTTGGCATATCTTAAATATATAACGCAAAAATAAAAATAGAAAAATAGCATGGAAATTTTAAAATAGGCAATACGCTGTGACAGCATTTATACCCCTTAAAATGTTTTAATTTTTTTAGGCCTTCATACGATAGACCAAACCAAAGTATTGCATAAGAAGAAAGAAAATATTACATGTTTTTATTTCCCTGCATGACGATCTCTGACTGCAGTTACAGCAGCAAGTCTTTCGGGCACGTCACTATCTGCTTTGCACATCTTTTCATCACGCAGCATTTTCCACAAAGATGAAAAAGTTTTTGCTTTGGTCTCCTTTGACCTGCACATGTTTTCTGTGCTTGTGGCAAATTGAATATTACTTCTTACAATTTTGTCTTTTCAAAAATGATTTTCTTGTAGCTCTTCCACAGTGATCCACCTGAGCTGTTGACCTCTGCAGCTCCTCCATTATGAAGGGGTTCATGGTAGTCTCTCTGATTAATGCTTTTCAGTCAGTTTATATGGATGGCCATGTTTCAGTAGGTTTGCAGGTTTGCATTTTTCATGAATTTTCTCTAACAAACTTCTGAGGCCTTCACAGAGCAGCTGCACACTAAGATTGGGTACTAATAAGGTGACTTCTCAAGGCAATCGGTTGCACTCTTAGTAGAGGCTGTTACAGTAAAGCAAGCTGAATAGAAATCTATGCAACATCCTTCAGATATTTATTTCCATAAATATTTGAAAACCACATTATTTTTCATCCTCTTATAAATTGTGCAGTACTTTTTGGGCTATCAAGTCAAATTTTCCAAAATCAAATTGGAATTTGCGGTTTTAGCATGCTGACTCAAACTCAAGCTTGCATTTAATATTGAAAAGGTTAATGAAAGTTTGAAGTGGACTCACAGTGCAGAGCGTCTCAAACTCTTTGTCTGAAACAAAACCTCCGTCAAGACCAAAGAGGAAAATCGAGGCGTAGGACAGCATGCCTCCTAGGATGATCAGGTTGTTCATGTATGGACTGGACATCTTGATTAGTCTGAAGGAGAACAAAACATTAAATAAATGATAAAACTGATCAGCGGAGCTTTAAAACTGACAATATACTTATGCAAAAAAAAAGTCTAAAAAACCACAAGTATATTAAACAGTTGTATTATCTGACTAGATTCATTTTTGATTTCTATTACTATTCACCCCACATAAGTTTGTCTGGCCTTCATTTATCTCTCTACTTCTTCCTTTACAAAATCTGCTAATTAATTTTTTTCTCCCACAGTGCAACTCTGCATTTTATCTTCACTGGCTATCATTTTTGCCAAGGTTGTACTGGTCTGTTTCCAGATGCTGACCTGTGATTTCGGTTCTTGATGTTAAAGAACAGGAAAGCCCCAGCCATTAGCATGCCCAGGATGGTTATAGTAGACAAGATGCTGTAGAGTGGCACATTGATGTGGCGCCGTTGTAGACGAACAAATGTGCGATCTTTGGGAGGCTCCACACCTACGACACAAAGGAGGAAAGAAGGTTATTTTCATACTTCTTAAAGTTTCAACCATTTTCTGTGCTGAACTTTTTCCAAAAGAAGAAAAGAAATCTATTTATTTGAACTTTCCTCCTTTAGATTCATTCGTCTTCTAAAAAATGTGCTACTGCAGCAAATATTAACTTATTCAAGCTCAGCTTCCAAATATTCATGTAAGCCTTTCTACCGGCGCCACATTCAGGTTGTTGTGGGCAAACCCTGCATTTTCTAGTATTTAGAATTAATCGCATGGGCATCCTCTGTGCGTTTACTGTGGTGAGGGATGTAGCAGGAAGCTTTCATTGCAGGAGCTTCTTTATGTGGGGCAGAGAAGGGAAGATGGAGCGAAGGAGCGCCATGAGGGGAGAATAGCCAGAAGGATCAAACAAATTCCAAAGTATGTCAACACTTGCAAAACCCAAAGGAGAGGAAAAATGGACTGGTAAATAATTTAGAGGCGAGAGGCCAGCTTAGGATGGTGAATTGTGATCCTGGTTCAGGCTCAAAAATATTCACATGCTGACACACAAAAACAAATCTACGTTGCACTATATGAGTTACAGTAAACAGTTGTGCCATACATATTGTCAAAGCATATAATTTCAGATAGTTAATTTATCTAATTCCTTTGTTTTATTCTTATAGACATTAAAGACATAAAATACAGTTAATATGAGAAAAGAGAACATTAAAACTTATTTAAACAGGTCAAGTTTAAATCAGAGATGTTCTCAAGTAATTTTTTCCCCTCAAGTTAGATCACAAGTATCTCGCCCCAATTCAGAATCGAGCTTCAGTTACTCAAATAAACATTTCAAATTCATGACATCTAGGTCACCTTTAACCCTGCATTGCTGCAGGGTTTCAAAACTGCACTGCTTGTGTCTAGACCTTAATTATTACATTGAAATGTAATAATTTCATTTAATAGTTTTTCTTTTTTGACAAATTCTGATGAAATGTAATATGCAGACTTTATTTCTGAATAACTACATCATAAATTATGAACAATTTTAACCAGTTTGGACTTAGTGTAGATGTTGTGCAGCACCTGAATTACTGCCCAGGAGTTGGGTTCTGAATACTAAGCACTCAAATAAATTTTTTTAATACAGACTACAGTTGTTGAATAATAAAATGAACGATCAATAACAGCTGGTCATACTTGTGACCACTGATTCTTAACATTGTGGGGCAATAAATTGGTGCTTTTCCTAACGTACTCTAGCATTACACTCAGCATGATTATCATATAGAATGCCTAAGTTATTTAAATCTAAATTCAATTCTAATGTAATCTAAATACAGCTTCTGAAAGTCCCATTTTATAATTATTACCAGCACCCAAAACAAATGGTATTTCAAACAAACATAAGAGATCTTGATATCAAATGGGAACAGCCTGTTTATTCGTTCGCATAACATAATTTCAAACTCATGTATGACCAAAATGGCAGCCCTCAAATGTGAATGAACACATTCACATTCGAGTAGAAGCTGCTACTCTGACTTACCCGAGCATCAACAATTAAAAGCATATTAGGACAATTCTTTAACTGGTTTCATTGTCTCCTTGCATTTCAATTAGCTTGCTTCGGCAACTTATAGTGAAATACCTGGTCTTGCCTTGTGTGAGGTATTAAACCTCTCTAGGGTTTAAGGGAAGGCTCTGAGCGAGGGAGCTTTTTTCTGCAAGGAAAGATTGACATCCTTACCCCAATAGTTTCCACACGTAAAGTTGTCATACCTTGGAACCTGATGGAGTTGTTCTGGAGATCCAGGATGTCAGCGATAGAATTGTACTCTCCCACTTTTGCTTCCTGACCATCTGTAAAAATAATGACAATAAAAAAAATCTCACAAACATAAATACGTATCTACAATATTTTCATACAATGGGTTCACAGATATAAAGTGAAAAGAAAACCTAAAACAGCAAAGCAACTCTGCAAATATCAAATGTCTGTAGAAAAGAAACTCTTTAACTCAAATATGCACTTAAACATCCTAACTGGTTTCACAACAGACCCACTGCTTTGTAGGGAGTGTCAGCTTCCTGCACTGCTTTTACATACAGCTACATTCAACTATGTTGCCAAGGACATAGCTAAAAAGCAAAAGATTGCAGCAGCCTCATACTGGATGTGAGACTCCAGGTGTAATCAAGCCAATCCGTTATCGAATGAGCAATCTTTAGTAGACAGTAGCGGTAGTGCAGTTGTTTCCTGCAGCTGTAAGCCTTACCCAGCAACCTGCTCTGCTGCTCAGCCTGTGTTTACAAGCACACCACATTCTGTGCCTCCTCGTTTGGTCAGCCAAGTGCCACATGGCATCTTCCTCAGCATTTACTCAAGCAGCATCTCTTTCATAGCAAGCAATTTAAAATCTCTCAAAAATACCACTTTGTTGTCCTAAGTACAGTACCAATTAATAGTTTATCTTATTTTGGTCAAACTTAAAAGGTAATAATAATAAAAAAAACCCATCATTAAACACCACAGATAAACAATAACTGGAAGAATTGCTAACTGATGTAAAAGGAGAAACATGTGGGTTTATATCTAAACTAGAATCTAAATGCTTGTGGTTATCACCATTCTTTTCTACCCAGAAATGTTTCTCAAGCACATCTATGAACAAACAGCCTCTCCAGTGTAATATTGGAGAAGGAATGGCCCCGTCAGGCAAACATGGCCATTCACCTTCTATTACTTGGTTAGATTTTACAACTGGGAGGAAGGAGAAAGCAAATGGGAGGGGGAACAAAAGGAGACAGGCTGTTCATTTTCTTTGTAGGAAACATACACAACCTGCAGTTTGTTCAGGTGTGCATGTGCAAGCCTTACCACCTTTTTCTGTTTTCACTCTCAAAGACCAATTGAACTTTTAGGCAGAAGTGTCCTTGACAAGAAAAATGACAGACAACATCATCTACCAGTGGGCTACTCTGCTCCACTCTGCTTTCCTCTTGGTGAATCACTTTATCTTATCTTCACTCCTCATCAGAAAGTCAACGACAGCTGAAAATGTCACACTAAGGCGATTCTACCTAGGGATTTTCCCCCTGGTAAGTTACCTTTTACCGGGGGTCATGTGATTTCCAAATTAATTAAGAAAGAAGCGTAACAGGGTTCATTTAAATTCAAGTGTAATTTTTAGCTGCAAACAAAATTTTCTGCTGTTTTGTACAAATAAAATGTACTTGGAGTACCTCACTTTTACATCAGCTTTGATGAACTCTTCTGTCTCCAAGCTAATTTAGTATGAAAGAAAAGTTTCCAAAGGAACAACACAAAATCAATTTGGACTGTCTAACCAGTTTTCAAGTTACTTTGTTTATTAGTTTGTCCATTTTTTGAATATGTACCAAAGAAATCCACCATGAAGCATAATTTAAATTTTTTTGTACGTATTCAAGGGAGTGGGTGGGAGTATAAACTTATAAATATTCCCACTCCTTAATCATCTACATAATCTTACATTTATTATGTATCTAATCCATACATGACAGCTATACTTTCACTTAATAGTTAAATATATATGGGTTTACTCTATTTTCCTCAAATGATATCAGATATATGCTGAATTTCTCAGCTTCTTGCTATTCTAAATGCAAGTCTGCCACTAGCAGCTGTACACATCCAGATATGCATCTGTCGGTAGAGGTATGATAGGTAAAAGTGTCTCTTTGTTATTAAAGAAAACCGCAGTTTTCTGTCAATTAAAAAGGGAGGGTCAAAGTTTTTCTTTATTGTTGTGGCAAAGGAACTCTAACCAGATCAAAGACATTGCCCCCAGCTTGTTTAGCTGTTTCTTTTCTTTATGAAACCCTTGAAAACGTTTTCGTTGCCATTAATTAACCCCGTTTCCTCTTGTTTTCATATCCCGAAAAAAAGTACCGTAATCCTTGCCCAGTGTTTCAATGCTTTGTATCCATTGTTGCCTAATTGTTGCCAAATAATTAGGGTTAAAATCAACAACCTGCAATAATCATCTATAGTTAAACACAGATGCCATTTTGCTGACATTACAGATATGTCTCAGCAAGTTATAATATCATCAGCAGCTTAATTCAAAAAGTGAAGCTCATGCATGACTTTCATTGGGCACTGAATGGTTTATTTCAAGTGTTTGTTTCTGTTAGTTTTGATGATTATGTTCAATTTTATGAGTATATTAAACCAAAACTCAAATTCAATTTCCTCCAGAAATTGTCATGTTACATAGGACTAGTGGAAAACTCTTTATACAAGTCTGCCAGAAAACGTTGGCCTAAATGTATGTCAGTGTACTGTACAATATATTTGAAATTCTGCACTATGTATGCATAATATAGTAGGAGATGATGGAAATCATCAGAAACAGCTTTCACCAAAGTGCTAAATGATTTGCTGGTAAACATAGATATTGATCGCATTTCATCTTTAAAACTGCAAAATCAAAGTGCTTCATTTGACACTGTGGATCACTCTGTTTTACTGGATAGAGTTGAGCATAGGGCTGGGTGATTTGGTTGAAAACAGTTTAATAAAAAAAAAATAAAAATAGGATTTGTATTAGTTGATCTTGATAATTATTGATTTGTTTTAAATATCTGAAATGCTGTCAAACTGGTGATGTGACCTATCCTGTTTACTCATTTTTTACTTTCACTCCACACCTTTTTTTCTTTCAAGCAGTTATGAGCCACACTGTTCTTGGTCTATTGCTATTTTCTCTCAATCTTGTGTCTTTTGATCTTCTTTTTTGTTCTTTTAACATAATTTTTCAGCTACATGCGCTTTCTATCATTGGAAACTATACACACTTGTCAAAACAAGAAGCCAGTCTCTCTGCAATTACGGGTTTGTCATCTAATAATGTCCTGGTTCTTAATCCTGATAAGACAGAGTTGGAGATCTTTGATGGTTTTAAGGTCTTGCTGGCCACCTAGAAGGCTCTAAATGCTCTGGTGCCTTCCTATCTCTCTGACACCTGTTTGTGTCACCTCATGTTCTTTAACCTCAGGGAAATGGCCTGCTAAAAATTCCTAAAGTCAATAGAAAAACTGTTGCTTTTACTTTTTGTGGCCCTCTTTTATGGAGCAGTCTCCATCCAGACACTAGGCAGACATGCTCTGAGAAGGTTTATAAAGTTAAAGACCCTCTTGTCTCTCTCTGTCTTACGCATCGTAATACTATTCCTATGCTTTAACTCAATTTTATTGGTTTCTCTTCTTGTTTTATCTGTTTTAATGTGTATTGTTTTATTATGGTTTTTATTTTCTCTTAACTGTTCAGCACTTTAGAAGTTGTAATTATTTTTAAATGCATTTGAAAAACACTATATGACAAGATTTTAACACAATGAATTCTGAATTGGTGTTAAAATTATTTCAATATATTTTCACCTATTTTGACAAGTAAAGTGCCCAGAAATGACATATAGTTTGAATCTGTGCTATATAAAAGAACAGAAAAGCAATTCACAGCTAATGAATACTTTATATGTCAATATAAATTGTTATGAATTTTCTTGACAGTCAAAACCGAATTGTGACCATTTTTCAGAATTCAGCTCTAACATAGAGAAAACAGTACAAATATATAATATTTGGCTAATATTACAGTAATAAGAGAAAATTCTTAGAGCACCATAAACATTGGAGTAATGGTTTTCTATTTTTTTATGCTTTTTAAACTATGTTTATTTTAAATCACAGGGAGAGTGTTAGCAATAAGAACTTCTGATAGAGAACTATCGCTCAGTTCATCTCCACTAGTAGGAAAACAGGAGTCAGAAACTGCTGACTAAAAACGTACCGACAGGGAGAAATTGAGAATCAGAGGCTGCAGACAGATGACAGTGACGTGTGGAGGATCACTACCTTTTAAAATATTTAAAATGGGGCAACCCCTCATGTCAAAAAGGAGTGACAAAATCACTTTCTATGTGTCTGTGAGACACAAGATATAGAGCAAAGGTTGATCAGGGGCAAAGATGGTAAAGAAGAGATGGAGACAGCATAAAGATGTAATAATAGAGAGAGCCCTCCACTGCAATTTTTGAGAGAGAAAAAAAAAACGTTTTTGTGAACCATTTCTAAGAAAACAATTCAAGTTGAATACAATTTTAATGATCTTTTTCAAAACTAAGTTTAAAAATGAGGAAATTTCAATCTGTATCATGTTCCAGTGCCTTTTATTTATTGTGAAAACCCTGCTTCAGCCTAAAGAAAGGCAAGAAGTTTGAATAAACACTGGGGTGACTTGATGAAGTGGTGAAGCGGAAATAGAGAAGGGACAGTAATCATTATAAAATGCTGCAACTGATTTTGCACACTGAAGCCCCTCAACAGAGTAGACCGAATCTAACAGACTGGATAGATGCAGATTTTAAGAAATCCTGACTCTGCACATTAGCTCTGTTCCAAATACTTCTTCTGCTTTCACAGAGAAAATACATACGCAGAGTGTACGAGTGTGAGCTGTAACCAGCCAGAGGGATCAAGCCTCTGCAGTCAGAAAGATAAGATGGTTAGGCTGAGAGAGAGGACTGATCAGCAGCATGCTGCTGTGCTTCATACAGTTTAAGATGCCTGGGAGGTGGGAATCCCCTGCTTTAAGATCTGATCTTTTGGGTTATTCTCAGGAAATCCTGTCAGCTCAAAAACAACCACCGGGTGTATCACAATCGGAAGACAACAGAAGATTCTTTTCTTATTTTTATTCTGACTCAGAACCTCCACAAATGTATTTAATAACCACAGGAGGGGACATATCAATTCAAGTTCTGCCAAACCAGAAGCATAGTACAGCTCCATAGAGAGAGCTTTGGGGAGATGTTTCTTTTTTTTCCCCAGGAGAAAACAGTCTCAACAAATACTGATTGTTTTCCTGGCAAAGAAACGCAAAAGTCATGTGAATAATTCACAGCAACATAAAAGGTGAAAGTGAGGGTACAGCATGTGAAACATTTCAGTGATACACATCGGCCACAACTTCAAACATTTCAAAGGATCCAGTCTATGCACATCAAGCATGACAAGAATACTGTCAGCTGGGAATTAGCACATTATAGCAAAATGCTTCAAAAACAGCAAATAGAAGAAGAAGAAGTAACATGTTCTGAGTTAGCCCAAAAGAGAATGTAATTGTTTGTACTTCTGGTAAAAGTTTTTTTCTGACGTGTTGTTCTGTAACAAATTGCCATGCAAATGTTTCCACATTTTATTGTTTCATGTTTAGTTCCATCAGAACCACAGAGATAAAAATATATGTATATTTATATCTATTTAAAAGCACATAAAGCCGGATTCTGCTGATCATGACTAATTTTGAAAGTCAATAAAAAGGGTAAAACATTTAAAGGTGACTATTTTTTTATGGACCATGTAATTACTACATGGAAGTAAAATAATAAAAAGTGCTTTAATTTTCTATATGTATATTATAGTATATTTTGATAAAATTGCATATAGTGTAAGAATCTCTGTTAAGACTTAAAGTATAAGTTCAGAGACAATCTTACTAAGCTATGACTGGAACCATTTTGCAAAAAAAAATAAATAATTTTTACACTTGCACAGACCAACTTAATAAATCAGATTATTATCAAAGAGTTTATTTATGTCAGTAACTAAATTCTAAATATGATTGCCTGTATAAAAAACAAAACAAAAACAAACATGCCTTCCCTTCAACTTCACAGTCATGTTCTGTGTTTTGGGCAAGCACACAAAATTTTAATAAAATAGATTGCAGTCTGGTTGGAACATGAAAAGTGAATATTTTGCACTTAGAAATGAAGACAAATAGGACAGAAAATAAAGGCAGGTTATTAAGAAAAGTACCTTGAAACTGGTTGAATTTTATTGTGCCCATCCTCTCTCCATTACGAAACATGACTTGACCCTGAAAATAAGCAAAGCAAACCACAATGAAATACATATTTATTTAGATTATTAAGACATTAGGCTGTGCTGAAGAAGATGTGTGCCAAACTATTCAATGAATTAACCAAGGAGCTGATTTCAGCTAAAATTATTCACAATGCGTTCTTTTCTGTGTTGGCAGGGAAAGGGCAGAGGCTCGGTTCTGACATACTTAATTTCATTTGATTAGAACTGGCCAAAATTGATCTGTTTATAGAGGTAAACAAAATTATCCTTCAGCCAATTCAGGCGCTAAGACTCTTGGAGCAATCTCAAAATAGTACGGCGGAGTGATTTAACTCTGTGAGTTAATGTTCATTTCAATCCGTTTGTGTGTCCCACACTTGGCTGGAGAAAAAAACTGACAGCCAGAGTAAATGATTCCTGATGGAAATATATATCTGGTCAAACATCTATTCCAGTTTGACTAAATACAACATTAGAAAGTCTGTGGTTCAATCAATTTCAAGCCATGTAGCGTCTGTCATAAACCCACCGGTCAAAATGACACGTTTGGTGATCTTGTCAAACACTTTCAGACTGGTTGTGCTTATTTCATTTTATCTTTTCCCATTATTCATAGATTCCTATCTTCCTTATTCTGTACTCTCCTTCTCACTCCATCTTCCCTTTATCTCTCTTTCCTGCTTCATCTACCAGGAGTGTTCAATTAATTCAACCCACCATCTGCTCACAGAGCTCCTTAATTACGCACTTAACTGGGTTTACATATTAGCTGTTGACTAACAAAATAGGTGAGAGACAAACACACACAGACAGATAGACAGATAGTTTGCAATGACTGATTAAATCATAGCTAAAGGGACATGGTCGGGTGGCCGGAGATGATTTTCTCTTAAAAACTGAGAAGCTTTGAAGTGGCAAAGAAGGATCCCACCCCTCTCTTTGAATCCCATTCTTTGTGTGACAACTTTGATGTTAACCCGAGAATGGGAATGCATGTGGTTCTGCGTGCATGTACTTAGTGTGCTACCACATTAGGTAAAGCATGTGTCACACAGATATCGTATTATAGCACTCAGCCTCTCTATATCTTTTAGATTTGTGACGCACAACATGCTGCACCTGAACGTGTGTGTTGCAGTGTACTCCTGAGCAGCTGCTTTTGGATTACACTGAGATAACTGGGGTGTGTAAAAGGGGTCAGAGCACGTAGGTTGAAAACAAGAGCAGAAACTCGACTTGAAGCTACTAAAGTTCTAAGTTCATATTGGTCGCAAGAGTAGCTGCATGCCACACGTGCTCGCTCTAAAGATCAGATCAGCTGAGGCCGGATTTACATAGACGTCACCCTGATTGGGCTCCTCCTTCTGCATCCTAGATAAACAGGTCTCACAAAGCATAAAGCTGTGTTTTAAATAAATTATTTAATCTGATATAATTATGTTCAGGTTCCAGTTTATGCAATGATGCCTTTGTGCTCGTCTCCATCTGATCATATCCTTTTGTAAAATCACTTGTTTGTGTTTTTACAAATATAATAAAGCATTCATTAATCTCAGGTTGTGTGTTTTTTTGTTGTTTTTTTTAAACGGTGTTCTGTGTAGAATAGTTTTGCTCAGGTTAGACCAGTTAAATGATTTTTGATTTTGTACTAAAATTTATTACAATAAATCAAGATTTTTTGAAAGAAGTACAATACATCTTGGCACAAAATAAGAACCTTGAGTCTTATACTAAGTTTGCACACAGCCATGGTTTATGGGCATTTTTCTGTACAGTACACTATGCACAACACAGAGTGGTGTCTAATTTAAATATCAGACTGGACTGCTCAGGGTCAGTTCAACCCTTTACCAACTGAAATCACTGTTTCAATTTGTCCCTTCCTTAGTCCATTTTCTCTGTTTCATTCTTATGTACTGAAAGTATTGTGTGCCAGTTTATTATTTTCTTGGAGTTAAGTATTTTTATGAATCATAAAAGTAAATGATCTTAAAAATGTTCAAATGTTATGTTTAACTAGCTATAGTTCTCCATTTGGGCCAGCCACCAGAAGTGATCTGCTCCTGGTTGATTTGATTCGCTAGAGTCATATAACCACAATTACTTATATAAATATGTGACAAGGTTATTGAAAATGATTGAAAATCACACAACATTTCTCCTTTGATTATTGGAAATGATGCATTTTGTAGTATGAAGGTCCTAAAAATATGACTCCATTTCATGACTAAGAATTTTGGTAAAAACAACAGCAAAAACTACAAGTGGATAAAATGGTGATGGGACATAATGATTTTAAAACACCTTAATTACTATACAAGTCTTAGATCAATGGCTTAATGTTGTCAAACAATTCCTAATTGAAACCCTTTTTTTTCTTAATGAATATGCAAGACGACTTGGGACAAGCAGGTGGTATCTGTTTTATGGAGAAATCGCAGTGTTTAAGCATGTGTGCATCTATGTGTGTGTGCGTCTGGATGCGTGTGTGAGGTGTTTGAGCTGAGACTGAGGAGGCGGTCAGGTATCACTTTGTTAGTGAGGGTGAGAATACTGCAAGCGACAGCAACACTTGGGTCAAATGAGATGAGAGTCCGTGGGCTGCAGGTGTGACATCCGCAGGTTTTCTGAGGTTTTTAGGTTGCAACGCTGCTAATGGAAGAGCAACTTTGATGTACACGCACACCCATGAACACTCGCACGCTCATGAAAGTATGCACACTTAAAGAAAAAAAAAAAACAGATGCCTCAGAGAGTGGCACTCACCATTAAACAGAGAGACACTGGTGCCAACAAAATGACTTCTGATTACTCGTGAACAGCAAAGCAAATGTAAAAAAAAAAAAAAATTACATGTGCCATCCTCAAATCACAGACTGCCGGGTCTTTACATATGCTGTTTGCCTCATTCAGTGCTTCTAGTGGCTAGATGCTCTCTCTCTATCCTAAGAGCGTTCCTGCTAATGTCTGTCTTCTTCTCAGTAGCCCTGACATCAGCTTGATCGATACGACGGATCCCTCGATCATCACTCTCCTGCTGGTGCAACTGTACTCGGCTACAGCGATGCCAGGATCAGCACAATCTTCACACATGTGCCTATGCATGGATTAATGTTGTCAACCTACTGAAAGTCATTTAATTCACAAGCAAAGCAAGGGGTTGTGCAATAGTTGCTTTTGAAATCAGAATTTCAAAATAGCATAAAAGATGTATGGAGTGTGGCTGGAAGGGAAATTGCCTCCCCCAGTCTTTGTCGTGAGTGGGTGGAAGTTTCTATGTGCTAAGTCGTATTTCATGTAATCCTTTAAAAGAGCAGCTATAATAGCTGGGACATCCTAAACCTTTCGCAACAAAGATGTATTTAATTACTTTTGCATTTTCTCTGCTTTAACACTTTTTGACATGTATGCAGCATTCTTACTAAATTTAATATTGCTGTTGTCCAATCATGAGATACATTTAACTGCTTACACAACATTCTGATTATAAAATATGTCACATTTAAAGTGCCTTTTCTGACAACATAACCTGTAACAATGAATTTCCTGTAAACTAATTTCAAAGACAAATTCCTACTCCATAATATCAATAATAACTATGATTTGAGAACTGCTATTGGAGTCTAGGAGATGCTGAAGTGGTGGACAGGAGCAGAGAAAGCAGGGGGCATGCAGACTAGAGCAGGCAGAAATATTTCATGCAAAAAAGGGCTTGGAAGGATAAGTTGATTTATGGGATTTTGAACAAGAGACTGACCAAGTCTGAAGCAGTTGCACTCTTACAGTAATTGTCTGAAGCTTGCAGTTGCTCCATTATCCTCAGCAAAATAACGGTATAATGGTACACACTAAAACCACTACTTAACTAATTAGTACTACAAAGTTTTCATCACTTACTTGTAATGGCACACTAAGTAGATTTTTAAAACTAAGTGCAAGACGGACAAAATGTATGATTACGTAAGATAATTTATAACGTTGAATGTCAAAATGGCTAAAGATAGGGTATTATGTAAAATACATTTTTCAGCTTTACGTCATGTTTTAATGTTTTTCCCTCATCAAAACATACTTGGAGTTTTGCTTTGATTCTTTTATGCATCTATGGAGATTCTGCCCAACAGAGCACCTCTCCCCTGCGCCTCCCCTACTCAGCTCCTCCAGACTAACTGAAGGAGAAAATATCAAACACCTGGTGGAAGTGTGCATCTTCTGATCCTATCATACAAAATACTGCTCACTGCTCCTAATGGTTGTAAACGCTGTAACGGAAGAACAATATTGTGATGATGTGCTGAAGGTGGAAAGAAGCTCTTGCTCTTTAAGAGCAAGAGCTTCTTAAAGAGACAGAAGCAAATTTTGAGGCGTCCAATTGCGAAGTCAAATTTCTTTTCAGATATGTTTGATATTTACAGCAATTTTATAACATAGTTACTTCATTTTGCTATCAAATGGTGCTATGTGCATGGAAAATACATAACACCCCCCATTAATTAGGAAACTTTTAATGCTTGAGAAAATATTAGAGCAGAAGTATTACAAATATATCTGAAAGTAGAGTACAATATTTGCATAATGCATAATGTCAACTTAAAAAATTAAAATATCAAAGGGCATATTCACACACTGATGATGGTTAGTAGCCACAGCTGCATATTTTGACTGAAGCAAGGCTGCAATTTTGCACAATCGACCCTTCTGACCAACACCAGCAAGCAAAGCGGGTGAAGTGTCTTGCCAAGGGCACAAACAACAAGGGCAGACGGGCCAGGAATCAAACCAGCAACCACCGATCGCAAGGTGAACTCCTACCGCCATCGCCAATGTTGCTCCAAATAATTTTAATATTTCTAAGTAGATAAGTATTCTAATCTCTACTAAAGGCAAAATAATAACCATATCAGCCACAGTTTAATGTCTTACTAGAAACCTCCAAAAACATTTAGATAGTGAAGTTCTGGACTCTACGATGACCCAGTGTTTTAACACAAGTACTGGAATAAACAGTTAAAGTTCCCACCTGCTATCCATTTATTTGATTAAAATCCGGCGCTTCTTTTCTTTCACCCACTGTAATTTTTAATGCAGCTAATAGTTTTCATTTCAAACTTTGCTGGTTAAAGTTTGAAGTACCTACAAGTGACTTCCTAAAGTAGCGTTGCCATCCTGCATTCCTTGTGGTTGCTGAAGCTGGAAGCATCTCAGCCTTGTGTGGCTAGTACAGGGGATCGGGAGGCAATCTCAAACACACATACACTCAAGCACAAGCAAACAATGCACAAAAAGCTTTTACTGTCACAGCGAGGATCAATCTTAAATAGAGGGAAGAGAGTGTGCAAATCTGAATGATATCACTTTAGGCTTCATTCAGATGCAAGGATGGCTTGGAATCTGCAAACAAGATTCCAGTTTTGCAGCGCAAAACTGCTGTTATAGCATTCGCCCACTCCATATATAACACAACAGGTTTTCTTCATTGGTAATAAATCACTGGATTCTCGTTTGAGTTGTCTTAAGTTACCTGAATATGTACATGCTGAATGAACTCAATGGGTTATTCTGTAACAACAGCAGCTTCTCCAATTGCTTCACATGCTGTGGAAACTGGTGTTTAACTTTAAAAGACAGTAATTATTTAAAAAGAATAATCTTATTGACTTACTGTAACTCCATAGAAGTTAGTTTCATTCATGACATCAAGCACCATTTTCCCCACTTCCCGATCGTCCACGGTGAAGTTGTGATACATATTTTGCCTTTCTTTTGTCCGGAGCAGTTCCCTTACTCGGTTCAAGGTCTTTGCAATTACCCAGATCCCATCATAAGCAAAGCCGTGAAACTTGCTTGCCTCCACACCTTTCTGCTGGAGCTCCCTGTAATACTCCTTCTCATATTCCTTTGGGGTCTGAAAGGCAAGTAGAAGAGGCAACATAAAGCTGAGAATATGTTGATTCACCTTCTTACTTTTTATCATCTCAGCAGCTGGAACCATTACAGTGGTATTTCAAAGGTACTTTAACTGCAAGAGGATGGATTTATTTGTTTTTTTTTTAGATTTGTTCTGTTGTACTTTTAGTTTAAGAAAAACAGACATATTTAGCTGAATAAAGATTGAAAACAAAAACACTTTTCAAACATATGTAAAGTTGCTGGGGAAAAAAGTTAGAAAATGTATCTACAGCATTTTCAAAAGGATCAGATTCACTCATTTTAAAGAAGAAAATGTCAGACTGCATTTACAAGGGAACATAATTAAAATGCTAAAATCTGAAAAAGCAAGTAGTAGGGACAGAGCTCTAAGGTATAAACAAACTGACATTTCAATTTAGAAATTAAAACACATCCACTTTGGGGATTCAGCCCCAATGAGTGTCCTTCACTAGCCTTCCTCCCTGATCACCAATTATGTCTAGGGGCAACAGTGTGCTGTAGAAACTCCAGTTAAGGGTTGCCGTGGGGTGGTGGGGTTAGCAACAACTTTGTGTTGAAAATGAGTTAACACCCAGGTTAGGAGACTTTAAGTATCTCAGGGTCGTGTTCACTAGTGAAGACAGATGGAGCAGGAGATCAATAGGCAGATTGGGGCTGAATATTCAGCGATGCAGACGTTGTACCAGTCTGTTGCGGTTATTAGAGAGCCAAGTTAATTTCCCTGTCGATCTATGCTCCAACCCTCAACCGTGGCCACGAGCTGTAGGTAATAATTGAGAGAATGAGATCTGGAATACAAGCAGCTAAAATAAACTAGCTAATAAACTGACCTGTCTATGTTGGATGAGTTTGATGAAGAATCTAAAGCAGCTAATTAAGGGGATTTGGGTACTTGGGATGTATGCAATCAACAAGTCTTCCAAGGGAGATGTCTTTGGACATTTCTCTCTGGCAGGAGGTCTCAGGACAGACAGAGACTATATTTCATGGTTCGCCTGGCAATATCTCCCTAGACAAGAGTAAGCAGCTGAGGGAAGGAGGAGGTCTGGGAATCTTTGGTAAAGACATTACCCTTGAAACCTTGTCTTAGGCAACAAATGGAAAAATTGATTTGGGAAAAGATTTTTTTTAGATCAAATAAACTGACAATAAAACATCTGTATACATCATGTCAGAAGTTGGACAGGGATGTTCTTTGCTTAGGAATGCTAACACTTTAGTTATCAACCTATTTTTAGCCTATAATTTTCTTCCAGATTCCAAAATAACTGTTCCCTTGTTTCAGACATTTACTGTCTTTTTCACCAACCCTGGATTTCAAAGAAAGCATTTAGATTGCATCAGCTGGCGTAACTCACCCTGCCAGAGATGCCCTTCACTGGCCGAGAACTGAGCGGTTCAAAGTCCACACTGATGTATCCCTCCATGGCTGTTAGGAGCTTCCTGGACGTGCAGTTGGTGTTGTTCGCCTGTTCCCACCAGTTTCGTTGATACCAGCCTGGGATGATCCACTGGTATTTGCTGCCATACATGTTCAAGTTATATGCCTGGAAAAATAAACAAAAACTGACATTAAATTTATGTTTAACAAGCTGCCTTTATGTTTTCTGTTAATAGTGATTAATTCAACAGAACTTTTCCTGTTATATCTTGCTGTGATTTTTAAGTATAAACTGGAAAACATTAGAAAACGTGCCAGAGATAAACAGCATTTAACTCATAAGTAATTCCTAAAGGTCACTACCTGGAGATGGTTAAAGACTCAAAATTCCTCATTCTGACCAATGTCATATTAAATTATTTTGTGTGTTTGACCCTGCAGAAAACTGAGGTGAGTCTTTCTATGTGAGGCATACATAACTTACACAACAGAAGACTTTAGAGGCCCAATGCTCATCAAACTGCCCAATGATGATTCTCACGTCATTGTCCTGAAGAGAAAAAAAACGAAACATATTTTGAAAAACACAATTATTATTTTAGCTACACAAATTGGTTCCAGTCATGGAATATGAGTTCAGCACCCCTTATTATTCTTCTGTCACTGGAAAGTCCTTTGCTGAGAGAAATATAGAAACAACATTGATCAAACAGAAGAACACATGGGAATAAAGGGAAAAGCAGTAAAATATGTTATTAAGTGGATAACCAGAGAATTATATCAAAACAGTAGGTAAGTTTGTTGAAGTTAGCCTAGCACATTAGCAAGCTACTACATTTGAAAATAAGCAAGACAAGCTGTGTGATTCATAACCAAATGTTTGACACATTGGATATTGAAATTTTATGACCATTTATTTTCATAATTAATAGAAAATACACTGAAAAATAATATGATATTCCATGATTAAATACATGGGTACAACACGGCACAACATATGGGTACAATTGCTGTAAAGGCAAGTTGGCATGGCTCCATTTTCAGATCAGAATTTATTTTATGAAGTCAATGTCAGATTAAAGCAGCTTTTCTCAACTTCAATTCTCCAGGTTCAATACCTGTGATGTTTTAGATGTTTCCTTTTGACCACACACCTGTCTTGAATAAGTGGGTGATTAAGAAGCTTCTGCAGCACTTAATGGCACGCAGAGGAGATCATCATTTGACGCAGGTGTTCTGGAACAGGGACACATCTAAAATATGCAGGGCAGTGGACCAAAATTGAGAAATACTGCATTAGACTGCAATAGAACATCTCATGTGCTTTTTTTCTCTTCACTACGTCAACCTCATCAGAGGATTTAAAGTGTGATTGATCTGAATGAGTTTATTAGCCGAGAAAATAAATCCATATCAACTTGCACACTTGATTAATAAAAGAGATGGTCGCTGTGCATTGAATTGCTCAAGCCAGGCTTCAGAAAAATAGTTGCTCATGAATTCAGAGGACAACATGGCTTTGTGAATGACTTTGTAAATGATTTAGATTCCCAGGTGGAAATTCAGCTTGTTCCAGGTTGGTAAAAAAGATTTCAGTGATCACATGCTCATGTACAGCACATATATATGCTCACAAAACCTCGATCAGATGCAATCAAAATGCCAGCATGTAATACAGAATTGCACAACACTGAATTAAATGATGCTGACATAGATTTGATGAATGTAAAACTGTATAATGATGGATGAGATGTGCCAGAGGTCTATTACAGAGTCATATTCAATCCTAACACTGCACATAGTGACAACGCTTAGGGTTTCATTAAGTGACTGAACTCTGAAGGCTGAAATTAATCATTTGCATTAGAAAATATTTCAAATGAATGACATTCCTACAATACTGTTTGACCTATTTGGAGATACTGTAAGTTATCTATTCTAATAAAAGAAAAACAATATTTGTTTTTTTTTTAATAATCTTTTTGACTTCAAATACAAAAACAAAAATGGAAGTTTGAAAAATTATGTAGATGTAGCTTTGAAAGAAAAAAGGGACATGAAGGCTGCAAACTCAGTGAACCTATGACATCCTCCTGTTAGTCTGGATAAAGGGAAACAATTACAAATACAGTTCATTAAGTTATCCCTTAGGCTGTGGTCCACCATATGTTGAGCATCCTGAGATCAGAGGGGGCAACTAATCACTGTCATCTTAATTCCAACACATCTCTAGTGGTTACTCATTGGAGCCAAAACAAGACTTCCAGGCTCCATCTTTCACAACACTTTATATATTTGTACAATTGGAGAAGACCAGGCAACAACTTTCTAAATCACCAAGTTGTGCTTTTGTGATACTTTGCACATGTTTGTAAATGTGTGGTAAAGACATATGCCAGTAGCAACTCAACAGTGCTGCTCTTCCCTCAAGGAAAGGCACTTAACCCAAATTACTCCAATGATAGCCAGGAGCCACAGTCTGAGTGAAAACCCAAGCATGTCTGGTAACACATAGAAAAGATTGTATAGTTATAGGCAAGGGCAAGAGTGAGTGTGTTGTGCTAGAGCATAACATAGAGACTCAGGCACTGAAGAGGCCCAAATTAGCCCCATTGCTCAAGCTTTTATGTAACTGTAACAATTACTGTTCTCAGAGAGGGTAAAGTTAAGGACAACTTTGGCTGCTTCATCCTTGACAGGGTTATTTGTATCTTTATAATTGTGATTAATATATTTTAGTGAGTTGAGCGATATTTTACCTCTTGTACACAATCGAGTATATTTACGGCTTATTAAGCACAAACACATAAAGGTGATATTGATGGTTTCTTGTGAGCTTGGGGAAAAGTCCATTTAGGCTTTGTTATTTCTACAAACAACATGAACCCCATCACCATGATAACTATGGCATGATGAGCAGAAACTGTCAAACACTTACTCTCTTAGGATGGACTAATGTGTACATTAACTGTTAAAGGATAATATACAATTATGACAAACTATTTGAGCAGTTGCTCCTACAGGCAAATCTCAGCTGAAATATTAGGATCAGCTCAAACCTGTAGAGGCGTATAAAACTGGAACACAGAGTCGATTGGTCCTTCAAGCTGTTCAGTGCTCTCAGAGTGAGACTCTTGCTCTGGCTTTGTGCTATTTGGGGATTTGAAGTAGCAGAAGTGCTTTAGAATTTTTATTGGTATCAATAAAATACTTTATAAAATGGTTAAACCTATAATGATTGTGCAAGAGTGTAAGGTATTAATCCTGAGCTGATTCTAGGCAGCTATACATCCACAGGACCTCCAACAAATATTGCACTGTACTGTGTTGACTTAAACACAATGCAGTCCCATAAACTGAATGGTTCCCTTTAAATAATTTATGCATTTACACATGAAATCGTGTGATGAAAATTTACTTGTGAAATAAAAAAAATGTAAAGAGATCTTGGGGTGTATTTACAAAAGTAAAGTGATTTGGTCTGCTTGTGTGGTCCAGAATAAAAGAGGACTTAATTTATTTATTTATTTTTTGCCGTGGTTTGCTTTTACATTGTGATTTTTTGCAACCAGACTATAATTTGTTTAAAAAAACAAACAAAAAAAAAAACACTGAGCCAAGATGACAATCATTGCTCCCATTGGACAGAAATGAAGGGTCGGAACAGATCACAGAACCAAAAAAAATGTGACAGTCGCAAATACAAGGTAGCACAGCCGAAATTAGGCATATTCCTAGAGCGATGGAGGCCAGTATGTATTGGCCATGCTAAGTAAAGATCCATGAGACAAGCAACCCTGCACTCACACATGTTCCTTTCTACAGTTAACAATCAACAGACAGAAACCCAAACAGGTAAAGGGAGAACATTCAACCCTAGAGAGATTCCTGAACAGTTGAAATTTTAAACCTTCTTGGTCTGCAGTTGCAATGGATGGCAGTATCTGAATTTTACTAATAATATGAGTAACTAAGGTGTAAAAAAAAAGACCTTGCTGTATATTTAAATATATTTTTTCCACATGTAGGTCCCCGTTAAAGGCAAACTGCCCGAATGGTCTACAGTCACAAAAAAACATGAGCAACATAACACAGATATTTTACAGTCAAATTTATGAATAATAAACTAAAATTAAAAATAGACTATTCAGGTCTCAAATGAAGGCCTTTTTTGTTCTACCAGTGTTTTGTGTTTTAATCCTTCATCAAAATGTACAACAAGAAACTAGAGAAAAAAATTAAAAACAAACAAACAAACTGAACAAAAATAAACATGGTGTGGAAGCTACAATTTCCTGCCAGAGCTTTCCCTGTCTGCATTTTGAATATTTCAGCTGAAACATTACAGAGTGAGAGTGCTCTATTTGTGGATCTCTCTGTGATGCTGAGAGCCTCCTATGCATCCTAATACATGAAACAAACAAACAAAAAAAACCCTTATCGTATTATGTTGCTGTGATGGAGACAGTAAAACACTGTTACATGCTGAGTGGGAATCCGACTTTTAAAGTGTCAGAGGATCACGCCCACTCCTTACAAATGTTCTGCAAAGATTCTGAGGCAATACCATGATTTGCATATCTTCAGTTAGCTCAAATCCGTTGATGTCAGCTTAGAATGTCATACCTTAACATGCAGATTACATTTTTATTTTAGGAAAGACAGCTCATCATTCTGTTTCTTCTCTGCCTCATGCACTACTCATTGCTTCTTCATATGTTTTTTAACTTGTGTAACATGTCATCTACCAAGGTACAGTATGAAAAGAGAAAATATGTTTCCTACTAATTACTTTTCTCATTTAGCTTGTATTTTTCCTCACTGTTTTAAAATTGTAACAGTTTTGACATGACATGATAAATCTATGTGCTTATTTGTTTGGACAAGTATTCTATATGTTATCAATTTATCTCTGCAGCATCATGAAAGCTACAGTGAATGCTCAATATTCTACTCTTATAAAAAGCATGGAGAGTAAGAGGCTCATTTAGATTCAAGCCTTCTTTTTATTGTAGAGTCATATAGACTGAACCAACCATTACTTTGAATCTTTCATCCCCACAAACCCGTTGCTCTCATGCTAAAGTTAGCTGATCTTGGATAAAATTTTGACTAATTTATACAAAATTAACTATGACTACTGCCAAAATTAAACATAATTTTCAAAATAATAGGTTATTCTTATGGAATAGTGACATTATATTTAAAAAAATTCCAAGCTGTTGTTGGCTGAAACAATTGCTAACTAACCAGTTTAGGGCTCAATACTGCATATTAATTGTGTCAGAACTGTGAAAGTGAAATCTTTTTAATCAACATGTACTAAAATATCTGATGTTACTACAAGTCTGAATGTTAAAGTGAACATGTGCATTATCTAAATATAATATGAAAAGTTTGACAACATAAAGAATTTACTAACTTAGGTCTTTATTTTTTGAGTATCTTTAACATAAAAGGTCTTGCTTACCTTCAGTTTTTTGACATTGACACAGGGATCATTGGAAAAACTTTCTGTATCTGCAATGTGAATGTTTGCTTTCTCCAGTTCATAGGTCAGATCATTCCTCACCTGTGGGAACATAAAGAAAGAAGAGATCATTCGCAATCTAAGATCGCTGCACACAGTCACTGCTGAAGTCTTTCTATGGTATTCATCCTGGCCCCTTGCATGTCCTGGAGGAAGCTGCCAGGAGTGACATGAACTAAGAAAGACAGAGATTCCCTGAGAGACATGGCTAATCCAAGTAGGAATCATAGAAGCTGCATAAAAGATGAATATGGTATGATAGGCTGTACTTGATCTGGGGAATATTGTGGTTCACTTCAACAAAATACAAAACATGTGGAGTTTAAATTTGAATTTCTACATTAAATTTAGCTCACAGAAGAACCCAACAGTGGAATTTCTATTTATTAAATTGACATTCTTTCAGCTGGAAGTTGAATATTTCAATAGATATTCAAAAAAGTAACTCAGTGGAAAGTGTTGCTTTGATAGCAAAATCATTAACTAATGCTCCCTGGAACTGCTTTTGTGTAGATGTCAATACAAAAAAACTTAGACATATCACATAATATCCAGGTTTGAAAAAATAATAATAATAAAAAAAAATCATGTAACATTATCATGCAGAGCTCCTTCTAGGAAACGCTTCACTAATTTACCTGCTGTGTCTACCCAATGTTTTACTCAATAATTCTTGAGATTTCTTACAAGCTGGCTGGTAGAGAATTACAGCAAAAAGTCTGGGGAAGATTTTGTAGACATTTTTTGTGCTCTCCAGTTGCAGTTCAGTTAGAACTTTAAGGTTTGGCTCCAGTCAGTTTTAGGAGTCAACTGACCTGGAGAGAGCACCCTACTGCTCAGGTCAGAGTTGCATACACCTTGCACATTTGTTGCATTTTATCAAATGAATACATATATATTATATTCCATCCCAAAGAAATACAGAAATATCTAAGGTGGTTATGTTATACAAAGTTGAAAAGGTATAAATACTTTTGTGTAGAGGGGTGAAAAACAAGTTATAAGTTAATGAAAACAATAAGTAAGAAAATAGGCACCCCAACAGAATTTTTCTTTTTGTGTCTTTAATTTCTTGTTGCAATAAGTTCTTTAGTGTTATTTCAGTTATTCCGTGCAATTCCACACACAACCGCTAGGGGAGCCTGTCGCGTTGGTGGCATAGAGACGATTGAGCACACAGAAGAAGAACGAATCTTTCTGTTGAATGTTAAAGGAAGCTCAACTTGTGTGTCGTTCTTCTTACACCAAAGGTCAGTAGAAATGTATTTTTATGCGCATATATTAGCTCTCTTGAAGAGTTGAAAAAGTTATTAAACCGAATGTCAACTAATGACTCACGTTGTTCGTTTTGTGATTGTTATTGTGTACAAAAACGGGACTTGTTCTGAAGGCTAATTGGAGCTAATGCTAGCGGATTTCTACGTGTGCTGAGGGGCAACTGAAGGACTGCGGAGTTCATTTTGGATTTGTTGTATTTTGCACATTTTGAAATATTTCTCACTCAAACGGCGTTATTTTGGTTTCTTTATTTTATAAATTTGATACTTTTTTATGGGTTTGTGGAACAAACCCATAAAAAAGTTTTTTTAAATATTTTTTATATCTGGTTTTTATATTATACATATATTTAGGGCATATATGTGACGCTTAGTGCAGAGGCACAACATTAAAGGAGTATTGCACCTTTTTCAGTTTTATATTAAGATAATATTTGTTAATGTGAGATGTCAAATATTGTTATTCTATTGAAAAAATCAATGTAGTTAAAAGCTAAGATGCTTAAATGTTCAAATATATTTTATTTGTGCTGATTAAAAATGGTAAAAGCGATTAAAATAGTTAAAAGCCAGTATTTTTATTTTGATAGTTAAGTACAAAAGGACTCAGAAAAGGGGACAAGGTATTGGGTTTAAACCACTAACTACACAATTAATATGGTTTAGAGAAGTAAAAGCTATTTGTGAATTAATAGCTTTTAATAGAATTCATAATGCTAAACGGAGCATGTTAAAAATAATAATTGTTTGGTTTAAAAGGATATTACAGACATTTTTGATGTAATGAAGCGAATGACTCTCTATTGCAGTATGTGATACCTGAAGTATGTTACCTATGAAGTGTGTTTATTACACAGAAGAATAAATATTCCTGTTGAATGTTAAAGGAAGCTCAACGTGTGTGCCTCGTTCTTCTTATACCACAGCATCACACGTTGAGGGAAGATCATTTCTACATTACCCTCAGCCCATCCAAGGTTGCAGGGTGACATTTGCAAGCCGTTGCATCCAAATGATAATCGGGTGACAACAAGTAAGCAATCTCAACAATAACACCTCTATGCATCTATCAGCAGATCCAGAAGGAGTTACACCTGTAATCAGTCACAGTGACTGCAAGATAAATTGTTAAATAGAATTAGATGTTTGTTTAATCAGCACAAAGAGACACAGTGGGAGAAAAGCAAAAAATATATATATATTTTTTAGAAAAACATATTTTTATCTATTAAAAAAATAGAAAGCAAAATGTTTTTTTTATTATTTTCATTGGATTATTATCGAACATTCTCTTATTTTTACATGGCGTCTAGTGGCAGTGTTAAAGGATGTTTTAGGGTTTAGTTGGAGTGTTACTGTTACCATCCCAGAGAGATCATTTAAGGAACTCCAGCGTTCCATAGACCCTTCTCGGTCCTGAAAGTTGATGCTTGAGCGGAAGACATGCAGAAGATAAACACAAACAAAATGAACCAATAAGCTAAGTGCATTTGAATGTGCACAGAAGTGAAAAACAAGAATCATTTTAACTATTAAACAAAATTGAATTAAAATATGTGATTTTTCTTACTTTTTATAGCTTTCTGAGCTTATTATGCTCAATATAATTTGTTCATAGCATAGTACAAAATATTATAAGATGGCAGAAATCCAGCCTGATACACTGAAATGCTGCCTTCATTTTGCCACTATCAGTTAGAAAATACAACCCGTATATTACAGGAAGGCATAAAGTTTGGTGTCTTTTTGATGTTGATTCTAGTTTCACTTTATGAACTGTGTGCATTTTCAAGAAGAATGCATATTTGATGTTTTGTAGACAGAGACATGAAAGAACAAATGTGAACATTATTATCTTAGTTGCTTCTCCTGGCTGGTTGATGTATCTGCTGCCCTTGCATGTCTATATTGATGAATTGACTCAGTTGAATGGAGAGTAATGTGATAAAAGGAAGAGAATAAAGCAGGTGTCCCACTGGGATGGCAGACCGGCTGTGTTAGAACCTTAACAGCTACTGTACTATTATTTTATGACTTGTGCACGGGAAATATTTTGAGATGTTAACTAATAGCAGTGATGTTATTGCATGCTAATAGCCAATGATGACCACTACTCCACAGAAATACAGTAGTGAAAGAGTTTGCAGACATCCTTCTTGTCTTTAAATTTCATAATAGTGAGAATTTGTTTTTTCAGACCTTAAAAAGCCATTAGGTAAAACTCTGGCGTGCAGGAAATGATCAGCTGAAGGATGATGCATCCATCACTTGAGGAAATGGCATAATTTTCCCAGACATTTTTCATTGTTTTGTCAGCTTTTATCCTTTTGTTGTTGTCTCGGTTTTATCACAGGAATGTAAATTACATTTGAAGACCTCTGTTTTGTTCAGCAGCCTCACTGACTTCATTCACTGTGTCTTGAATCAGATTTCTCTGATTTCCTTAGGCCATGCCCTGCAGCTATAATCAGTCTGCTCCCACCCAGGAGCTTGGCACTCGGGACAGGCTGAAACATCAGAAGGTATTTGTTCTCAAATGTGCGTGCCAAGCACAGTTGGCAGTGACAGTGCAGCACAGCTAACGGATGAAGGTCCTGTATGATTGCTCTATATCTGTCCATGTTCTATACTTCACTCACATATGTGTCTCCTAAATTGCTCTGAATACACTTTTAATGAACAGAAAAATAAAATTATATGCACACACTGAAGTGCAGAAGTACTTATACCCCCTTAGTGGTTTAAAAACACTTGTTACAAATTATTTTACAGTGTACAGAATACATGTTTCCTCTTTCAGTTGTTTTTCTTCTCCTTATTTTGGGGTGTTTCGCTACCATGTTTCAAAACATAGACTAAAATGTAAGGTAAACAAAATAAAAATAAGGTTTCTGAAGGTCTTAAGGAAAGAGGAAAGAAAGGACCAAATGAACACCTTTTTTTAGAATGAGGATTAATAACTTACCTTTAGATACCAATAGAACATTTTCTGATAAGATTTTATCTGTAATTTCCGAGGAAAAAATTTAGCGTCTTTTCTTTATACTCAACACCGACATTCTTTTTAAAAAATGACATTAGGATGTAAAAGTATAAAAGGCTAACACAATGCTATCATTACAGTTACCATCACTATTGGTAAGTGTTTCAATGTTGTAAATCTAAATAGGTTTGCTCCTGCATTAGTACCAATACGTCTACAGAATCTCCACTTTATTTCCCTCATGGATCTTGATGACTGTGTCAAAATTGCTTCCTGTTCTGGTGCCCTGGAGAGATATCCAAATCACCCTGAACATCACTCACTCTTGTACAGATATTACCTCCACTGTAGCGCGCCGAGCTGAAACAACAGGAAGGCCAGAGTGGATCAATATAACCTGGTTTTGCTCTTGAGAAACAGTTTATTTGGTGCTGTAGACAAGCTATGACATCCTGTTGTGTTATTATAAGTGTTGTTCTGAATCGCCTGGCTGAAGTTCAGCTAAAAGGAAAACATGTTTGGAAAAGAGAGGAATGGCAGCGGGTCATCCAAGTGTTTATTAAGGTGCACTGGAGCAACACACAGATGGTCGGAATATTCAGAAACAACCACACTCAGACATGTAGAAAAGTAGAGGAAAAGGAAACCACTAAGAGATGTGCATTTCGAGAAATAATTTCTTTTGGATTGTTTTGTTTTGCTTCTGCTGCTAATTCAGACAACAACCACCACATCTGTGTTTTCCTGGATGCCGTGCTTTACATAAACTGAGAGTCAGAGGGGACAAATGGCTTAAAAGCTGGTTATCAGAACAAATGGGCAGTTTCCTGCATAATAATAAACATCCACCATTGTCTGGGGCAGTCTGGGAATTCGCGGCATCAAATACTGAACAGGAATAATCCTACTTCCCTTCTGAGCAGGCCTGTATGTAGAAAAGCAAGTAAAATTTGCCATACAAAAGGGTTACTGGACACACCAGTAACCCTGGTGTAACCAGTAACCAGGGTGCCGTGACAAAAACGAAGGACCAGTCTTTATCAGGTGGAAAAATGATCAGTGGTTTTAGCCTACAGAGTATTTCCTCAGTTTATAAACCTAGTTATGTATGAAAAACCAGCAGCATGAAGTGTGCAATGTGCAAGCACATTCATTTTCACGTTTGCCTGAACCAAACTCCTGCTGTAGCATTTATTGCAATATTGTACAAAACAAAACACATTAAAGTAACACTTATAAGGTCAAACTGTGTAGTCAGAGTGAAAAATGAGGACTATAATTCTTTCTGGACTGTGTATGTAAATATTGGGTTTCAACTGTAGGTATTTAAATCAACTTATGCCATGTAAATATGTTTTCACTGACTAAATAATTAGTTTTAGAATTTGTTGACAATAGTATAAATGTTCTATGTAATTTAAAAAAAATGTCATAGCGTTGTGTCCTTGCTGCATTGTACTGTATACATATAAATTGCTGTGCTCATTCAACAGACTACAGCCAGTGTGGCGCTTATATAATCTAGCATGACACATTGTTGCTCAAATTGCCTGCTCTTATGACCGTACCCTTCTTTTACTGATGTCATGAATGATTAATTGTAGAGAGAGGTTCACGGAGCAATGCATGGTTATTTATAAAGGAATGACAATTTAGTCAACTTTTGAGAAAGATGCCTCTGAAAGGCAGAGAAAAGAAAGACAGGAACTGCAATAGAGTGGGTGCTGAGACAGTAATTTCTGCTACATTTATCAGCGATCACAGTATAATTAAACACTCGAGCGCAGAGGGAGTCAGGCAGAGGATAGAGTCCTAATCCTACTCTCATTCAGGTCTGTCATCTGACTGACTGACTGACTGATGATTGCTGCTGTGTTCCTAGACGAGCCCTGTTTGTCTGGCAATTTCAATAATGTTGATTGCTGTGTGTCTTTTAGAGAATGTGTGTTGTGTGAATAGGCATTTTAATACCTTCAAATACCTAGCCCTTACCCATACTCATCTTCAGCTGCAACAAACCACAAATGCCCCATTAAGGGAACATTAGTGTCCATGTATAAACACGATGTGTGTACAAAGTGTGTGTTTCAGTGTGGCCTAAGAATAGAAATAGACTTTAGCTTACAGGTTACATTCCCAGGGGACACCAGACTGGAGGTGTTTGTGCGGGACGGGCAAGCCGCAGACTGAATCCTTAACAAGCATTATATAACATTAACCTTGGGAGGGGGACACAGAATGAAAGCGATAGAGGAATGTTGTGCAAAAGTCTTGAGCCACTCTTGATTTCTTTGAAATGTGCCTCCAATGAGCATGGCCTTTTTGTAAACAATAATAGAAGTCTCAGTCACGATTTTTTCAAGCGTATGAATGTCATTCACAATTTTTCTACTTTTTACTCATTTCGAGTTCAGAGCTGAATAAAGTAAGAGAAATACCTGCTGAGGTACCGCTGTTCAAAACCAGTTCTTTGCATTTTTAAAAAGTTTTTTTTTTTTTTTAGCAGAACTGTCCAATATTTTATTTTATACATTTTTTATTGGATTACTCAGTTACTCATCTGAATAAATGATAAATTATTTGGTTACTAAAATAATCGTTTACAAGGACCCTAAATATTTTATTTGTTCAGTGAATACGTCTTCAAAATGTCCTCAAAACACTTACATCTAAGTCCAAGGGTTCGTGAGGATGCCTGTGTCATCATGACAGTTAAGAGGTTAAACTAACTCTATTATCAAACAGGCTACTGTATTTCAGTACAAAAGATACATTTATTAGTACAACCGTATTCCTTAACAGTACATAACAAGAACAATAATTTAAAAATGCCTTGTTAGACAAAGTGCAAGACAGCATAGCTCTTTGGAAAAATCAGTGTTGATGACAAAATACTGTTTTATGTCTATCAGACTGTGTAAGCTTTGTTTTTTTTTATTAATTAAACCAAGAAACTAGTACAAATTCCTAAAGATCCGATTTAAAATTGGTTGTTTTCCATTCATTGAGTCCCTATGTTAGGTGGCTTTATTTAGTGGGAAGACTTTACAAAAACAATTTTTGAAAGATAAAGCAACATTAATATTTTTATTCTCGAAAGGCATAATTCTAAAACATGCTCAGGAAACTGACAATATCATTATTTTTCTAGGCAGGTTTTACAAATCTAGGCTGTTTAGCTGTTAAATTACACATTTCTGTGCCAATTTTTATATATTTCTTATTTTTCTACAAAATATAATAGCTGAGGGAATGTTTTCCATCTGTGGTAATTTAGTAGTTTGCCTTTATTTGTAGTGTTGTCATTCTGTGTGTCTGAACTGAAGAAAAAGGAATACATTTTACACTCAGAGTTAGATTGCTATAACTATGGCTACTAACAATATCCACAGTAGCGTTCAGTATACAATGTGATTAATACAAATTAAATAATTTGAACAACATATCAAGGAAAGATGCAAAAGCAAGTCTTGTCATTTTTATTTTTTTTTTCCTTATTTATGACCAGACTAAAACAAAACCTTCATTTTTCATCAACAAATTGTAACACTGAATAATTTCCAAAAGTAACTGCAAAACAGCAAGGCTTTGAACTTGACAGAAGATTGCAAGAATCATGAAGTGTGGAAGAGATGCTTGAATATTTGTAAATCAGGATTAGAAGCCAATCTTGTGGTGGGCTGATTGAATCTGGCTGTCTGTTTTCAGCCTGTCCTAAGCCCCTTGGTGTCTTCAGGAAGAGAGAGATAAAGGGATTTTGTCTCTCCAAGATTTACAATGAGAGTTCACATACATACTCTCCCTCCCCCCTTTCCACATCCTACTCTCTTAGAAGTAAAACAAATTATTCTAATATTGCATTTATTTACTCTGTCAATATGCCTATCATGTTTTTTAATAAAATGTTCATATCTGATATGGTATATGTTACTGTAAGAATTAAAATCAAATGTATAAATAATGCTTTATATTATGACCACAGGCAGTCAAATGGGAATACATTCCTGAAACCTTGAAACTGGAACTCACAGCCAAAATCCCCTTTCCCTTGTATGTTATCATTACAGCATCAGTCCCCAATCTGGACTGATGAGGACCTTCATAAATTGTTTTCTCTCAGAAGTAGGACTTTAGAAGCAATTGATCCAGTATGTTTCAAGTGACTCTGAACAGCAACACTGTCAGGCTAAATGAATCCTGTAATGCAGTAATATTCTTTAAAGAGCAAATATGAGGATCATTTTATGTCTAGAAATCAATTTCAAGTTCTGTACACCAACACCAGGCTATTTTGCCTGTGGTTGCTCGTCAGTATCACTACAAAGAAACCCAATAAAAAGTAATGAGCTAATTTTGTGTTCTTTCACCAGATCTAAAAATTTCCGTTTTGGTCTTCTTCTTGGCCTCTGCCTGTATGGCTCCAAACTCCACATCAATCTCCCAAATAAATAATTGTCTCCTCTTAAAATGTCCAAATTATCTCATTCTGGCCTTTTGGATTTTATTAACTAAATGTCTAACATCAGGTGTCCTTCTGACATACCCATACCTGATCTATCCAACATTTTAAGCTCTGCAACCTCCAGTTCTGCCTCCTGGCTTTTCCTCATTGACACCATCTCTGAACCATATAACATTGCTGCTGCTGTCTCGTACACCTTTCCCTTCGTTCTTGCTGAAACCCTTTTATCGCACATCATATCTGACATTTTTCTGCATGGATTCCAACCTGCTTGCACACACTACTTCCCCTCTCTTCCACAGGACTGTTGACTGTACTTAAAGTTCTGTTCTTTATTTCTGCTTTGTGTAACATCACTGTTGAACTGATGCCCCTCTCATTTACACACATGTATTCTGTTTTGCTGCAAATAGTAAAATATATATCATCTTTAAAACTCACTTCCCTTTGTGGTTGGAAGATCTTATAAGATTAACTCCTTCTGAAGCTTTATTTAAGAAGGTTTTTCTTGTTAAATTGTTGTCTTTGGATTTCACTGTCCTCTGTTGTCACTAGATATCTTTATTTTATATTTGATGATATACCAATGAAAATGTAGTCTTATAGGTTTAAGGTATATCCAGGAGACACTTATTTCAACCTGAGCTATTTCATCAAAAGTATCACTTATCAGTAAACAACAAATAAAGTGTGATGTACAAATTAAAAGCTGACTTTTGCATCAGTTTGAGTTGCTCAGATGGCCAGTGAAAAGCATTAATGCATGATTTAAATTATGAGAGTTGCTGTAAAACAGTATTCATTTTCTGTGGTCTTTATTTATTTGTCTTCCCCCTTTTCTAAATAGTCAAGATTTCCCAGATTTAATGATCAGCTTTTGTTTCAAGTGTGTTTGATCTGATGACAGATCTCTTAAAATATCTAATCTTAAGAGATTACAACGAGTCCCTTAGGACTTTTTGTGTGCTGTGGGCAAAAAAAGACTATAAAAAACAACTATACATTTAATGTGAATGACTGTCATCCATTTAAATCATACTCACAGAATCTTAATGATAATTGTAAAAAAGTATTAATGATTAGTGTTCTCCCAGCTGCACCTATACTTGGTGAATCAGCTTGAGGCAAAACATTCTTCCTAAATGAGAGTGCAATAAATTGAGGCATATAATATTGATATAATGCTTCACCATAATAAAACTTGAAAATGTCTTTCCTATATAGAGACACAATGAGAAAAGCTCTAATGAGTTAACTTATTCAGGCCTAAGGCATTCTCTGGGAATGAAAACCGAATTACTCATATGTTGCATCAGGTCTTGATGAGTTAAACTGTTCTGGCTTTAGCAAAATCCACAGAGCATAGAGTTGGATCTATAGAGACACAAAATGTTGGATAAACAGCACTATCCACAAATCTAGAAAACATTCCTTTAGAAGTACTTAAAACGTACAATCAGAAACTAATACAAAATATTTTTTGCCACTTAAGTAGCTGGCACATTGTTTTTACATTTCTATGTATAAGTTGATAAGTAAAAAAAATGCATATTACATGGATATATCCATTAAAAATAGGCATGTTTTATACATCAACTGATATCATGTTTATAAAGTATGTGTGTCACCTTTCATCCCATTCATTGGGATGAAAGGTGTACAAAACGTCATGAGCTTCTATGACAGGACAGATTAAGTTGATTTTGAAAAGGTGTCATTGTCAGATTCCGCTCACCCCCATTTTGGTGATTACTATCTCAGACTTAAAGTTTAATATTCTATATACAGGATATGCATGCCTCAAGTTGTTGTTAAGTGATGAAATAACAAAATTTAGAAATGAGGTCCTTCAAGCGTTCAGCATGTCGAAGTGAGTGAATCTTCTTTAGTGCAGACAAAGCATTGGAATGACATGTATTGAGATGAAGTAATGTTATATGGTCATTGCTATGATACTGGGGTAACAGAAATTCAGAAAAGAAAATTGTGATCTAATTTTTCAAAAATAAAAAAACACTTTATCTCTAACTAAGCCAGTCTCAGAGATCAAACTAGAAAGTGTGCATTTCCTGCGAAAATGCAAGTGTGAATGCTAAATGCTTTTGTTGAAGATGCCGAAACATTTGAAGTCAACTGCTGAAGACTTACAGAAATGCAAGAAATAGGCAGACGCACCAGAACAAATTAGAATCTTGCAAAGTGCCTAAATGGGATTATTATTATAACAGAAATACTGTTGAAGAAGAGTAAAAGCCTTTGAATAATGGAAAATTCCAATAAACAGTATTAGAAATTGCTGGAGAACAGTGGTTTCTAACCAAAACCGTAAGGTCACCGCAGTTTATAAGGTAAAATTATATAAAAGGCTAAAAGTAGCTAAAATACTTATGGTTGCATATAGGCTTCCACTTGCTTGTAGAGTTACAGTAATATATGCAATGTAAAAAAAAAACTCATGTAAAACCTAAAATTTGAAAAAGACAAACGTTCCCATATTCATTCTGATAAAAACGGTGGGTGAATGAAATCCATACCTTTTGTGGTTCCTGAGATATCAACATTTGTTTGGAGGCATCTTTTAGCACGGTGACTGCAAAAAGCATGCCACATGCAGCACGAAAAAAAACAATGTCAAAAGCTCAAATTATTCCCAAGTGTTAAACAGCACAAAAGCTGTTTAACTGCCCAACTTCAAAATGGCCACTGCCTTGTGACCTCCATGACAGCCCTGAAACTGGATGATCGATTGCCATTAATATGCAGGACCTAAAACATCAACTGTGAAATACAACGGACATTTTATATTGTAATTCTCAATTTTGCCACAGGATGGAGCGGTTTCCCCCATGGAGTGAAAAATTCATAAAAAGCTGAATATTCTAAAAAAGTATGAAGGTTATGAATACCAAGAGAATATCTGAATAGTATAAAAGTTGAATGGTGAAAATAGCACAAAGTATGCAGGAGAAGAAGCACGGTGAAATTTACGGAGTAACCAGAAAAGTGGAACTCAATAGTGTGGATGCCTACACCATTCACAATAATTATGACTGCTACAGTATTACATTTAAGATATTCTATTTTTTTAAAACAGCTTATCTTCTTACACCACTAAGATGTAAGAGAAATTTGCATATGAAGGGGAGAAAATAAACCCCAAATTAAGTCATCTTACCCTATCAACATTAGGTCCCAAGTTTGTCCAAGAACCAACAGATCTATTCATAGCAAATATTTTAACTTGAGGAAGGGACATGCATATAAATAAAGAACAACGTTCCACTTGGCAAAAATGTTAGCTTTTTTTGGTAGTAAAAAATATTGAGGCTTTTATAGAAAATTATGCAAACTACACTCTGAAGGGTTGGTGTAAAAGATAATGTTTTAAGTAGAAACATTTACGACTTCAGTGGTGTACAGATGCACTTTCGGGATCTTTGCAGACGTTTAGAGTTTGATAGAAGACATATTCAAACGAATACAGGATTTCTCTTTTCAGGTGTTTGTCACTTGGGGCCTCATCTTGGACCCAGGTATTTGATTTTATTTTACTGAGATAGGGTTGCAGAGTAGTTACTCAGCCTTATTCTAGGAATTTTGTTCATTTAGAAATAAACTGAAATTTTGTTGATTTGAAAAAAATATTTTCAACATTTCTTAAACAATATCATTACATTATTATACCTAATGTTTAATTATTTTTCTACTCAAGTTGTTAAGTTACTGGTAAACTGTTACAATATACACAGATATCTTTCAATTTCAACAGCAGTCTTTACAACACAAGTGCAAAACATATAATCAGAACTCTGAAAATGCCAAAAAAAGAAAATTAAATGTTCACCCCAATGTTTAGATATCCTAGAGTATTTGTTTTTATGGAAGTCAAATACAGTTAAAAAAACAAAAGCTAACCAAGAAAATAAAAATTATTATATAAGGTATGGCAATCCTGAAAATGAAATTTTACAAACTTCAGCATTCTATTGCTAAAGTTAATGTAGTTTTCAAGTTTTGTTCAGGTTTAATTTGTATAATGTGCTCTTTATACAGAACACACACAAAGAACTGACCTCTGAGAACCTCTGAACATCCTGTGTGAGGGTCCCCACCCGGCTCCAGTTGTAGTAATTAAGAAATTTGATAACTGCTGGGTTCACAGCGTTATCGGACGGGACGGTGCGGAAGAAGTTGGGGTACTTCTTCTTGTCTGCCAGAACCGGGGTGGTTGCAGCAAATGACAGCTGGAATGACAGAAGATGACAAAAAATACAGTCAACATTTGAATAATTCTGTGAGAGTTAAACACAACAATAAGTAGGAGCTTGCTTTCATACTCTGGCTTCTTTTGTAGGGTTTGTTTTTTGTAGTAACTACAAATAATGTTTTCATGTACCAAACAATTTACTTAGGTGAAAATCATATCCATTTCTCTGGAGTAAGACTTTCTTCATATTACTGATTGATCTATCCATCCATCCATTTTCTTCCGCTTCATCCGGGGTTGGGTCGCGGGGGTAGCAGCTTCAGAAGGGAGGCCCAGACTTCCCTCTCCCCAGCCACTTCTTTCAGCTCTTCTGGGGGAATCCCAAAGCGTTCCCAGGCCAGCCGGGAGACACAAACAATGAATTTGCAACCTTTAAGGCTCTCTTAATGCTGTTTGTGTGAATTTTCAAGCCTATAAGTATTAATAAGTGTCCCCATTTCTATGCATTTGTAGTCTGACAAGAGAAAAGGAGCTTAGTAATTTGAATCATCCCTTGGTGGGTAAGTAAAATAAATTTTTGCTTGTTGAATTACATCTCTGAGATCTTTGCACAACTGTACACACCAAGCATAAAATGTTCTGAAACCCAACGGTAATTGCCTTCTTACCAAAACATATTGCTAACTTCTACAGCGGCATCCAAAGAATTAATTTTCCTTAATTAATTCTTCCTTAATTTTTGAAGGAGAGGTTCTGTAAACCAGTCTTACAATAAAAGAGCATGAAACTGAAAAATAGATGTTTTACTGCGTAAACTTTTTGAAGGGCTTTTAAAGGTTATTGAACTAAAAATGGAACGATCTAACACAGTTACATGAACCAAAACGCTTCACACTTGTTCCACAAATATTTCTACAAAAGTGTTTTTATCAAGAAATTGAAAATGTACAGCACAGCTACTCTGGTTTTATTTCTCAATCAGATCATCATTCACTGCAAAGATCCCAATTTACAGGTAAGTTAGAAATCATTCCCTGCAGGCTTTTTCTCTTTCAACTAAGAAATGTGTTTCTTATACAATAACAATAAAAATGGAGTATGAGTTTTGAAAAAATAGATACATATTTATTTACATTTAAAGGCATATCAAAAGTTATACAATCCTTCGCAAAAATCACAGGAAAATTATCTTTATTGCATCACAGCAGTCCAACTCTTCCCATTATTGCCAATGTCTGTTTCATATGGGGGAAACATTCCACAGATAAAATATTTTCTCCCATCTTTTCTTTATCCTACTATATAATTTGGCATTACACAATACAATTTTCACATGCCTTTCAATCTTTTGGTTTACCCATGTGTTTTCACTTGTGTTTCACTTGTCCTTTCGGCACCTTGCAGCACGGCAGCTGACTCCTCCATGTACATCACACATGTACATGGCAGATGTTTTACTGCAGATGCTCAACCTGAAGCAACCCAACCCCGATCACACCCATGAAGGAAGGGAACCGGGTTCAAACCAGGGACGCCTGGGTCTGTGACCAACCTGTTCTACCAACTACCACCCCCTTACTCATATATAAGGGGGTTTTATGGAAACCTAATTTCCATATGTGAAACAACTCAGTTAAAATGACTTATAGAAAGAGAATAAGGTAGTTGGGGGCATATTCATGTTAAATTAAATTCTGTTCATTCAAAGAAATATTTTATGTCCAAACTGCAATCATAAGGCATAGTACATTAACTTCATGGTTTTTTTTAATTTTTGCATAAGGGTAAAATGGCCACAATTTCCTATTCTGTCTGATCAGTGGCTGTCATTAAGCCTACATTACCCATTCCAGAGTCTTTAGACCTAATGATGAGTTTAATTCTCAAGACGTACAGTCCAAATCAATTCTCTTCTCTGTAGACTTCGAGTCCAAGTCACTTCTCAGGTCTTAGACCAAAGTGCCCACCTCTGGCACCAGACAGAGCCACAATTTTTCACACAGGGAAATTTTGTTTCTCTGCTGTCCAAAAACAATTTCAGTATAGTTATATAATAGTATATAATTTCAAGTGTATAGCTATCTCAATTTTTGCAAAATTATATTTTCTCTCACGACTGAGCTAAATTATGTGGGCCAGCATGGTACTGAATATCTGTATAGAAATAAATAAAGTAACAAATTAATTAGCCATCTAATGGACTAACTTTATTTCATAATGATTTATTTTTAATTTAATTTGTGCCATTTTGACTGAGCTGAAATAAAAATGTCAATATTATTTAAAAAGTTTCTGCAATAGATCTCTGGTCAGACTTTCATTAGTACTGGGAGATTTCCAGCAACTAAAGACAATCTTTTAGTTTGGTTCAAAAAGATGACTCAGTGCCAAACCAGGCTTGAAATATATAAAAACTGAAATAAAAATAATCTTTCCAACATCAATTTTATTCCTCATTGTACATTTAGCTTTAAGTCTCTTCCCAGTAAAATGTTAATTGTCTTTCTTTATTCAAACCATGAATAATACAGTATAGCAAGTTTAATATTGTTAAAAGACTCATCGGGTCTAAATGTTTCTGTTTGGATCCTTGGTGGTACACCTAAGTGATATATCTTGGGATTGGTTATCCATAAATAAAAGGCTCACAAGCTTTCCTACAGGCCAGCAAAAGAAGTAAGGAGAACACATGAGTGTGTCTAATCATGCTGACAGATCTAATAGCATTGATTGGTCCTAGTGGGACTTTCTCGAAATAGGATCTGCTGGTGCTAACTGTGTGGTTGGCCTTTGAATAATGAAGCGGCAGTTGCAGAGAGGTGAGATAAAACAAAATGAATGGTTGTATCAGCACACCTTATAACACCGCAGTTTAAATAACAGCATAATCTCTTTTCTAAAAATAAACTGTGAAATTTGTACTAAAAACACATGGAAACTTGCAGAAAAAATAAATACTTCAACTGGAAGTAAACAAGGAAAGATGACAGAAGACTAGAGATGTGTGGGTTATGAATCTATATTCTATTAGCATTATTTGGTGTAAACTCGCAACCAGTTGCCTATATGAACAGTAATAAAGGAATGGATGGAGACAATATTAAGAAATAAACATGTTTGTAAGTTTTATAAAGAGATAGACATTTCAAGACTTAAACCAGGAACTCAAAGCTTTGCCTCACACTGGATTTCCAAGGATGCCATTTAAGAAAGTCAATTTATTGGAACGACCAGAACAACGCTCTGATCTCAGTCCCATGGAAGATTAGTGAGCAGAACTCACAAGGTATGTGCAAGCAAGGTGAAGGACAAACTAAATTAGTTAAAACTGTTTTGTCATGCCGAATGCTTTTTTATTTTTCAAAAACAAAAAAGTTTACTAGATAATCTACATGTAGCTTTAGTTGGTTCTAAGGTTATTTTAAACAGGAATGGGAGGCTGTTGCTATGGTAATCTAGTGTCATACAACACAAATGTGGTCAATACGGCATATTAGATGATCCTAAATTATACTAATGCTATGCTAACATTGGAGGAGTGGTCTCCCAGTTCTCACCACTTTGTATTGGGAAGAACTCAGCTGGGAGTCATTAAAAGGGTTTCAAATGAGACATGTGGGTCTAGACAGCTGAATGATGAGACGTTCACCTCTCCTCTGAGAGCTTATAGCTTGCTGTAACCCCAGACCCATCATGCCAATCAAGTTGCATAATAATGACATATACTGCACAGACTAACAGAACCTCTGTGCTGGTCTGTCTTGTTTTATGCCAGTTTGGCAGCTTTTTAGTTTCACTTTTTTTTATATCTCTTAACTGTATTTAATATATGCTTTGCTTTTATTCATTTAATCTATACCATCCAAATCTACATATCTATTTACTTTAATTGAAACATATTTTTCAGCTTAGTGTGTATTTGATAACCTTGTGCTTTTTTAATATATCTTTGCTTTAAAGATCCCGAGCTATTCCTTTAAGAACATGGAAAGCATTTGTAAAAGTACAAGAGAAGTTAGACATAAAGAAAGAAGTCAGTCACCTTGTTTTAACCAGTGAGTTATTGGTGTCTATCTGTTGTAAAAATAAAAAAATGGTATGAGCTTGTCATATAATATAAGGTCCTTTCATGGTGCATTGATCAATAGCAGGATCACTTGTCACCACTGTGTCTAAGGGACTGAGGAGCAGGGAAGATCGGACTTCCACCTACCATCACCTGTGCCATGACATAAGCTTACGGGTACTTTGCCATTCTTCAGCTGTCAGCAAGCCGACCTTGAAGCAATGGGGGTCAGTGGCAGTGAAGCATCACCATCGCAAACAGGATTCATGAGAGAATTTTCTCGTGTCTGGTAAACAATCAGGCCAAATATGTGGTGTTTATAGCTTCTCCTGTTCAGGGGATCGATTAGGAGCCTATCTTTGCCCAAACATGATTGAGCATGTTTTGGTCGATATACATTTTTGACAAAATTTCATAAACTCATGGCGCATATGTATTACACACAGTAGGCATATGACAGTTTTTCCACTCCAGTTTCATAATTTTATCACTTTTGACAGATGTGTATTTTTATGTCTTACACTCAGACTACACAGCATTGCTGAATGCTACACAAACTCTGGAAGTTGAAAATATTGAGATTCCGCAGAGAGAGGCAGGAGAAGGGCAGTTTGGATGACGGTGTTCTGCCACCTAGCTCTATAAACTATTCTATTTATAAATTGAGATTTGATACCATAACCTGGGCTTCCTGCAGCTGCCACTTGGCTGTCTATGAAAGATTAATGAGCAGATGCTGAACTGTAGAGACCATTATTGTTTTTTTCTCTCCGTCTCCTATTCATCTAGCACTGACTTTTCTTTGTTTGTTTTGTTAAGGGTTATTTTTTTGTGAAGGAATGTCCTTTTCACAGTGATGAAGCAATCTTTTACAGAGTTTTTTTTATTTATTAAAGCCAATACTTATGCCATCTCTCTTTTTTTCTATTTGTGACATTTCCTTCCCACAGTGAAGTAAATTAGTGAAATGAAATCCTATTTTTTTTCCATTTGATAATATACTACTGCAATAAAAGAACAAAGTCAGTCTTGTTGGACATTTCTACACAAGGTGCCCTATATTTTTCAGTTTATAAAAATGCAGTATATGAGCAGCACAGGGGAAGCCCACACACAGGCAATTTATGTTATGAGTAGGCAAACATTTTACTAGAGGCATCCAACATTTGCAAATTACTATCTTTTCAGCTGGCAGACATCTTGTTTTTTTTTTTTTATTTATCACTCTCTCTGTGTATCCTCCTCTTTCATTTTGCAGGACATTGCTGCAACAGTTTGGACAATAATATTCTGAAATTACTCTTTTTCTTGATTTTAAATTAAATTTTTAATGTAGGCAACAATAAGTTGAGCAACAGAAGAAAGCTGAAAGTGGCAAATAAACACAGAGTCATAGGTAGACATAGAAAACACCCAGATTCTCTCATTCTTCTTTGCTTATTTCTCCACTGTTTTTAAAGGGAACCAAGATGCAGCTTTCATACAAAGCAGGGACAAAATTTAAGATGCTAGAGCAGGGATTCCCTCAGAAAACTTGCTAAGCCCGGTGGTTGGGGCGGTCCACCGTGTTTTTGTATTAAAGATGCTAAATAGACAGGAAAAGTTAAAATATTACTGGGTAATTATATGTTTCAGGACAACATCTCCAGTGAAATGCTATATAAATCCACAACTAGTTTATTTGGACTTCTGTTTAATCCAAATTAAGTCAGTAACTGCATAAGGCCCCCAGGGCTTCAGGGACCCCATAAATGCAAATATTTTAACACACACCACAAATACATAAATGTAACATTTGTTTGAGATGATCAATGCTGCTAAATTTCATTTAATGGTTTCAGCATACATTAATTAAAATATTTTCAAATGTTTAACATGTAAATGTAAGATTTTAAGGAGCTGGCAAGTTTACCTTGTAAAAGTTCAAAGAACAATCTTAGTTAAATTATTTTGTTAACATAGCAGCAATCTGATTCTGTGAGTTTAATCTTTGAGTTTGAGATATGTTTGTTCACTTCTACAAATTGGTTAACTGCAACTATAACTTATTGCTTTTTATGTTGGCCAGTTCAACTACTTCCCGTCTCCCAGATTTCGCTAAATCTACGAAGCTGTTAGAGGTGCTGATGTTTTTAGCAGCAAAAAAAAAAAAAGATTTTTTTTCCCCCTAAATTATTAATATTTCTAAAAATAAAAACAAGCAACGCTTAGCCTGGCGGGCTAAGCGAGTGCAGGGGCAGCCTTGTAAAGCATGGCGGGCCGCCAGGCTTATAATACACTGGGGGAAAGCCTGTAGAGTGTGCAGGTTACCTTAAATTAAACTATAATTTATAATAGATGTTAATTTATAATACTTGTGATGCTTATTGAGATAATGAGATTATTCCATGCGAAAGTGTTTGCAACAATTCCTTACACTAAGCAAGCATATAGTGACAGTGGAAAGGAAGCCTTTGCAAGTTGTCTGTCTCAGTCACACAGTCCACTTAATTGTAAAAAGTAGATATTCATTTTCTTTAATTTAACAAAAGATCATCAAGATGCTAACTCTTCTTAGGAAACTCCCACATCATGTACAGTATCATTTATACTCGAGGTATAACACATTCATTACAGATGTTTACAAATAGGGCTGTACAGCGTATTTAACATATATCGCTATTAGATTATTAATATGCTTAACATTACCATCTTAGAAAATAGTTAAGAAAAGGTTTGCTAATTTTTTAAAGTCTAGCAGCGCTGGTTAAAACCAAAGAGACGTGCCTGAAAACAGAGTCCGAAAGACAGAGAGGCCCCTGACAAATTCTCTCCACATATCATCTGTTCTGGAGCCTTTGTGCCAGTGGGAACGGGCCTGCTGCAGCACTGATTGCAGCCATCTACTTTAGCCCAACACATTGTGATTGCACTTTGCCATAGTCTTCACCCTGTGTTAAATCTTAGCCTGTCACGGAAACTCCTAGCAAGAACATTCTGATTTTCTCTCCTCCTCCGCTTTGCATTAACCATTAACCATTCTTCTGAGTGCAGGGGCAGTCTTGAGAAATGCACCCTGTGAGCTGCCTCCATTTTCTTTCCTGACAGTGCTAAAAAAACCTAAACTATCTGAAGGAGCAGTTAAAGAACACCTTCTAAAACCTAACATATATATAAACAGAATTGATCTACTGAAGCTGAAAGGCATTGACAAACAACATAATGTACAACACGAGAGAAAAGTCACTGACATTTATCATTTTGAAAAAGATTGCAAAACTATTTTCAGGCTTTGTAAATCACACTGAGAAAAAACACACAATAAATACAAGGAATAAAAGTAAAACTTCTCGCAGGTGTTTAACCTACGAAGGATTTGAACCTAACATGTTCTTCCTGCATGGTAACACTGCTAACAGCATCGCCCTTGCTTGGCTCATTAATCTTTATTTCATCCATGTTACATCTTTCCTTTTTTTGTCTTGAATTATTATTCACTGACAAATGTAGCATGGAATCATTCATCCTAACTGTCATTCATTCAAGTGATAAAAGCTTGAATGAATGACATCCTAAAGCAGAGAATCCTTCACCAGTGATTAAAATGTTCCTACTCATTTGAGTAAGTACTCTACTGCCACAATCGCCAAAAATCTCCTTTGCATTGCTTTTTTGTTGGGTAATTAATCACTTTTGCCTTCTAAGCATAATATCTGCCTCCAAGACAATATTTAGGTAAACTGTTTTCTTTTTTTTTCTTTTTCAAATTCATCTAAAAAATAATGTACAGGGAGGGGGTCAAGTTCATTTCAACCAAACCGAGACCTGTTTTTTGGCGTTTGCGTTTTCTTTTTGCACATTCTCCCTTCTCCAAACAAATCAGTTGCTAGACAAATGGATCAAAGTTCAATTAAAGCAGACTAAGCAGAGCTAAAAACAAGGCTAGTTTAAATAAACCCTTGAATATAAAGCTCTCCACCTTTTTTGGCGGCACTCCAACAATCTTTTACAGTGGTAGCATAATCCAGCCTTTATTTTAATGGTATATAAATTTTAACATAGCAGTAAATAAGCATAAAAGCATGTTTTTTTTTTTTTGCATCATTTAGGTGTTTGATGGCAAAATAAGCATTACTAAAGACAAAGGTGTGTGTGGATTTAAACTTTATAAACAGTGAAAACTACCCAAAGCATCAGATGGCTTTGTTACACAGAACCACCAAGGGAGTCCTTAAAGAAAACAGACTGAAGCATGATACTGAGTGAAACATCTGTCTGACATCATTGCCATCGAGCTTCAGCCAATCAAATCAACAAAGTGGTGTAAACAAAGCCTGAGATCCCATTATTGACTGTTGACACTGTTATTTTTTTAGGGATATCAGTGTAAAAAGGTTGAATATAAAGTGAACACGAGATCTCCCAAATGAGTATTTATAAAACATTTAGAAATAAATCTTTTTGATTCACTTAACAATTGTAATCTATTCATGTGGGTCATGTGGAATTACAAGGAGTTACAGAAATGTTTGTGGTTTTATTGTCTTAAAAAGATGCAAAAGCTTTTTTTAAGGATCTGTTTTCTATGTGAGAGCTTAAGTGGACTTTTGATTAAAGTTGACAGAATTATTTCATTTCTCTGAATTATAATTTTCAAGTTACTGTAGTTAGGAAAAATAACCTGGAAATAAATTGTGTGTAGTCCAACATCATGCAGAATGTAAAGCATCCTTTGCAAGCTGTAGTTTGACAAATAAAAAGGTTTAAGGCCAATTCCCAAGCAAGACCAACCCAATACTCAAATTGCACATTTTCTGAAGATATATGTTTTCAAATGTTTTACCACACTAAAATTATAACAAAATATTTCTTCACCAATACACAAACAAATCTATCTAAATGTTTTAATCACAGAAAAATCAAATGTCTATCGCGCTTTTTTTATAAGCGCTTGGAGCTTATTAAAAAAAAAAAAAAACACATATCTCACAATGCTTTGGGAAGAAGACCTTCAGAAGAGCTGCCACCTACCTTTCATTTCTCCTCTATCTTTCTTCTATGGTCTGACCATGATTATAGTGCCATACAAGGCTTTGTTGCAAACGTGACTTGGATATAAACGCCTGTTCCCACACTCAGAGCGCTGGGTATATATCAGCGACTCATCGCTAAGACACAGGCTTCAAGGTCCCTCAATGTGAAACATGCCATTAGGTTTTTTCCTATCTTACTCTCTGACTTTCTTTGCTTGAGCTCTCAGTTGCAATAGCAAGTCCTCTTTAGTTTATTGTGTAGATATATTTTTTTGATATATATGTACACTATTGAAGGCACAAATATTGATTTACTAGCCTACACGCAAGTTTATTAGACCAGGTTTAGCTCTTCCTGGTTGGGACTATTGATATTATTTTATTGGTATGAAAAACAGCTATTTAAGGCAATAGAAATATTGTATTCGAGTTTAAGATTTTCTAAATCTATTGAATATGTCCCAATGTCCTTCAACTGTACTATTTTTTTTTCTTTATGTCTGGTGGATGTCAGCCAACTTTCTAAAAGCCCTTCTTGTTGATCCACTGTTCTTTTGCCATAAGGAGATGCAGTGAAACCAAAGGCACCTTCAGACAAATTAGACTAAATAGAAGGACTAGAAGCAAGCCAAGGTAAAGGTCTTTACTGCTAGTGTCTTAGAAAGGTTTGTATCTCCCATAATTGTTCTGTACTTTGTTCCCAAAGATTCCAACATTTTCTTTTATCTACTTCTTCATTGTTATTTCTAATCATTGGTTCTCTAGGCTTTCTCAATGTTTTTCAAAGGATTATATGGACTTCAGATGCTTTTTTGTGCATCTTCTATACAATTTCTCTACCTGCTGGTATTGTCAAGACTTTGTCTAAACAAGGAAAGTTTAAAAAAGTGCTTATTCATAAAAACTATCTCTACCAAATAACTAGTCTCTCATAGTCATGTCTTTGAGGAAAAAAAAAAAAATACAGGATCCATTTACAATAGAAAATTTGGATTCAGGAGCATTTCCAAGATAAATTATTCATAGGCACTGATCAACAAAAGATACATTTATATTAAAAGTACTGGTTAGAAAATGAATAGAAATAGCATTTAGTGTCCATAACTATTTCTTAAGCACAACTACATTGAGAGTTTACAGATTGAGAGGTGAAAATTGAAAATGAAAATAACTTGATGGTCACTGCCTTATTCCTACAAGGTTTAATACTTGAACTTATCAATCACGTTTATTTTCCAAGCACATTTCAGCATTTACATAATAAAAACACAAAAATGTAGAGTCATAGAAGACCCCACAAAATCAACAATTGAGAAAACCTAAACATTACATATTGCCAAGTGCCGTCAATGTTCTAGGCAGGTGGGTTTTTAGTCTAGATTTATAGGTGAAAATGTTTTGAAGTCAATACTAAAATGCAGCTTATGCCATTGGGGTTGTGAATGTAAGTTCATTCATTGTTATTAAAATGTTGCCTCAAGTAAACAAATCAGAAATAAGTCAAAATGGAAGGACCAAAATATTTCCAGTCAGCTCATCAAAGTTGCAGAAAAATAACAGAAAGTAAAACTTTGCACATCTGCCTGAAAAGAACAATGAAGTTAGGTGATGTAAACAGCACAAAGTCCACCATGCTGGGTGGGTTTTGGGTTTGTTGCCCTGCAACTAAAGAAAAATTAATTAGACACTCTGAGTCAATCAACCATGGATTTTCAATTACTCTTGAAATAGTGGCAATGAAACAGCCTCAGCAGTGAAATATGCTGTTGCCCAGCCGGAGAAAACAGCAACAAGACAGGGGATTTATTTCAATGAACTCCCCTCAACACAGGTAGAATTTTTCAGCATTTGCTAGCATCTGGTTTGTGCAGCAGAGGGTCACTCCAATGAAAGAAACAAGAAGTGGCCAAGACTGGCTGTAGGGGATATACAAAGGCTTATCAGAAATGCAGAAAACTGTCTCTCAGTTTCACGGCCATGCTCTCTCCGTCTTACCTCAGCCCCCCGTCTTTACTCTCTCTGACTTTTCAATTTCCAAAGACCTGCAGGGGCCAAAAGGCTAGCTCAAAAGAAGACTGTAAATTTTTAAAATCCCATCTCCTGGGATGTGAAAGAGGCATGGTTAGGGTGTGAGGTGGATTGGTAGTCCAACAACAAGGAACATGAAAGACCCTTCAGCATGACGACACCAAAGAGTGAATGGCTCTCAAACTTTTGCTTTCTGCAGGGCACTGGTTAACGTACATAGAATGAGGCAATGCTACCAAGTGGGAGAAGACTGGCAGAATTTAAATTACTTTTTCCTATAAATTGTAAACCTGCTCTTTCAGCCTCAGAGTGTTTATCTGTAGATTATGTGAAGTTCAGCTAGTTTCACTGTTTCCATTTAACAATATTTATGTAAACCTGCTTTTAGTCAATACGACAAAAGCACATATACATTTCAATAATATATACTGAAACATTGGATTTTATGTGCTTTCTTTTCATTGATTTCCTTTCCCTCTGTAACTGTTATATTTTTCAGAGTTGACTTCATTTAGAAATACTCGCTATTTAGTTTCCAGGAAGCATAAATTTAGTAGGTTTATGTGTTTAAAATGTTTGGTTCCTCAACTGTTTATCATATTTTTAATATATTTGGTTTAGGTTAAAAGGTTTTAGTAATGTCCATGCAAAAGAGAGAATATTAAGTGCTGAAAAGCAGAATTTCAAACCCTCATAATCTCTGAATACTTATTTAAGGAAAGACATGTGTTGAAGGTTTCAAACCTTACCCCATAATTAAATCAGTTAAGCCGATTACTCCTACTGATCTCTGGTGGTGGAGGAAACGGAAAAATGCCACCACCGAGCAAGAAATCAAAGTTTACCTCTGCAGGATAAACACCAGCTCAATTGAAATATATTTCCCAGCTCCATGCTCACTCTGTCAATCTTGTAGCATTTCCAATCACCAAAGCTCAACTCTAACAATTTCCCCGTTTTCAGAGTTGCTGTCATTTGAAATTAGTTTAAAAGGGTTGCTGATTCTTGGTCCATTTGCTGCATGTCTTCCACTTCTCTCTGCTCCATCTTTCCTGTCTATCACTGTTCAATAAAGGGGACTAGAGTGTACAAAACTCTAAAAAAAAAAAAAAAAAAAAAAAAAAAAAGCACTGAAGCTAGAGGTAATGGATTACTGTTTTTGGGAGGCAGTTTTAGTCTTCTTCTTCTTCTTCTTCTTGTGGCGGTTGGCAAGCAACTTATTGATGTGTATTACTGCCATCCACTGGAATGGAGTGTGGATCGGGATGCTACATATAAATTCATGCCCCCAAACAAAAACAAAAAAAAAACTTATATCCTTTCTATCAATTTTGTTTTCTTAAGGTAACTTAATAAATAACAAAAATATTCAGAAGTAGATAATTTGTCCAGAATATCTTGTATATTTAACTGTAATTTATTTTCTTGTAAACGACATACTAATTCCCTGTTCTCAACAGAATATTTAGAACAAAACAACAAAACATGTTTAACTGTCTCTTCTTGAAAACAAAGATCACAATTTCCTGTTGGATGTTTTCCCATTTTAAATAATACACTATTTAATCCTGTGTGTCCAAACCGTAATCTGGATATAACAGTTTCCTCTTTTCTATTTCGTTCTGTTGTTCTCATTACACCAACTTTCCTCTGAATACTGTAAAGCCACCTACCAGTTCTATCTTCTTCCCACTGCTTTTGCCATCTTTCCTTAACCTTTTTCAGTTTTAGGCGAGTAATAGCACTCTAGACTTAAAATACTATCTGTCGCAACATACAGCTAGCATGCTTGTTGTGAATGCTCAGTCTTGTTACCATGACCACTGATGACAGCAGATAAATGTTTTTGTTTTGTTTTTCCTGTAACAGTTAGTTGTTTCTATGTCAGTAGCACATTTAGCACTATTGACTGACAGTCCTAAGACCTTCCTCCTGGCTCTGATTGGTTGTTTTTGGTCTTGGCCGGTTCATTTCTTCAGATGCCAATAGTAGCCCAGGAAGGAGGTGAAGGAGATCAATCTTAGCACAGATTATCTATCTCATAACTTACAATCACAACATGGTGACACTTTTAATAAATATGTGAAAAACATGTTTTTCAAAAAAAAATACACAATGCAGCTTTGAGTGCTTTTGTTAACTGCATCAGCTACAGCGCTTGTAAAAAAAAAAAATGCATAAGACAAGTTAAGATTTGTCTGGGAATTAAAATATTTTTTGCTGCTTTGTAGAAACTGCTCTTTAAGCTAGAATTAGCAGTGGTTAGTCAATTCCAATCATTGTTTTTCTGTTTTTTGTTGTATTGATAGAGCTTTTATGACATATACCTGACTGTTGTCAAATGTCTTATAATTTAAATCATCACCTGGTAAACTTTCGAAGATGTGAATAAATTAACAATTTATTGCAGTTTGCAGTTGTTCTCACAGGTTTTTATTCTATAGACTAAGTAAAAAATTGTCACTGGTTAAAGTGTCAATAGAACATGTTTGAAATGGGTCTTGTTGGAAATATTACACACCACCAAAAGCTTGGCTGGTGTTTGCAAAGTGCCCTAATGACACTACTGGAAATGTCAAGATTATTATCAGTGGTGAGCTCAATGGTGTTTGGATGCCTTGTGATTTTCTTTGGTATTAATGCACCTATGTAGTGTGGGTGAGAAGAAAAAAGTGCCAGTGGTTACTTTCAATTATGTCCTTTTTCATATTTAATGGTGTTTATCTGAGTGAAAGGTCAGCAGTGCTGTGTTTGTGTGCTTTTCCTAATTCTGTGGGAGGCATCTGGTATCCTGCTGTTTAGCCTGTTCTGTCTCTTTAAAAATGCACAGCGTTACACCACAGGGAGCAGTGACCCCCATGGCGCTAACCTATTGAGCGGTAAATATCAGGTAACATAGCCAAGGAAATCCCACTTCTCACATCTTCCTTCACAACCTTTTGCAGTGTTTCCAGAGATTAAGAACTTAAATACCCATTTTATTTTTAGCTCTGTATTGTCGGAGTAGGTAATCTAGAGCTTTATATTGATTTTTATTTTGGATAGGAGCATAAAATAAAGCTAGACAGGCTAAATACCATTAAATAAATCAGATAAAAGTTTTGAGATTTCTCAAATTGAGAAGTGACTAATAAATGTGCTCAGCATTTGGAGAAATAAGTCATTTATACAAATACTAGATTCCAGGGCAACAATATTTACATAAAAATATGGAAACACCTAAGCAGTAATTCATGCCATCTTCTGTATAACTGAAGCTTTGAAAAACTATAATTAGAAAAAACAAAATAGAAACACTGGGAGTTGGAAAAAGGAAAGCATCACAATTAAACTGAAACCCAATTGACACACCTAAAAGATGTACTATGCAAAAAATATTTCTTACATATTTGTTTAAACGGTCACTGTGTCATCACAGTATGAGATAAATAATCTGTGAAAGAAAAATAAAATCAAGCTACTTCACCTTCTCGCATTGCTACTATTTCAATCTGCAGAAATGCAGAGATCCTGGTCAAAAACAACCTATAAGTTTCACATTTTCAACAAAGTCCCGTACTCTATCTGGAAGCAAGGCGTAATACAAAATAAAGAAAAAATATTTTAATATTTGTTGCAGAAGCAAATATAAGAATGATATTCCTTTCCTTTATCAACAAATTGAGAAACTGTGGGTTCTATTTCATAGAACTACAAATGTATTGTAAAGTACATATTATATTATATTTCACCTAAAATGGGGAAAAAATTTGGAATCCCACCAAGTGTGAGACAAATGCACTCTTGAGATTTAAATAATTTAGTTAAACTACAGTATAACTATAAATACAAATGGTTGAAAGTTTCAGTGTTCTCGTCGTCTCTCATTTACCTGAAAGGGTGGACGTATTTCTTGTCTAAAAGGTGTTTTAGGGCTGGTTTACCTAATAATGACTTTTTTACGAATTAAAACAAAAAACTAATATGACATATTTTATGGAATTTACTGAAGTATGCAACTCAAAGCTCTGCAGGAAATAATTTCAGGAAATACAATAAAATCAGAAACAATAAATGAATTGATTTGACGTTATGTGCTTTCATACTGTATTGCAACGATGCATAAAACATCCATGTATATTGCTTTGTAATGTAATTTCATCAGCTGCTTATATATAAAAATTTTCCATCACTGAAAAAGATGGAAGAGAACAGAATTACCACCTCATCATTCTCACATTACATCTGTGTTGTGTCAACTATGCATTACAAATGACAATAATGCCTCTGAGTGACAGCAGCCAATGGTGTTTTGTAGATGCAAATAATCCTATAAAATGACTTTTATTTACAATTACCCACCTAGTGACACTTAATGTCAACAGACATGGATACTTGTGCAGACATTACCCCTTTGAAGTTTTGAGGTTTTAGAACTACCTTTTAAATTAGGCTTAATAAAAAATGATTTATAAAATCTAAAAGTTAAAATCTGACAAAAAATAGGGCATTTTCGACTTGCTGAACTGTAGTAATATTCTACACACTGGTGATCTCTATACAATCCATCAGAATTTGTGACCCATCTTGTTGCACTAGAGATAAAACTAGAGGGAGCCTAATCATTCTTCACAAATTGCCATTTGTGGCAACCTGATTAGACTTCACTGAACCTCTTCAACCAGTTGAAGTGAAAAAAGAATGGTATTAGCCTTTTATCTGGCACAGTCTAGTGATTGCTATATTCAACTTTCTCACAGAATTGGTCCATTGTAATTTTTTAAGAGAACTCTGTAAAGAGAAAAATAGAAAAGTAAACAAAACTTTTCAATGACTCACAATAACTGAATGAGATCTTTATAAGGCCTTGTCGTCTACTGGCAACAAACATTTAATTCAACACACTGAGGCCAAATGTCAGTAATACATTGATAAGGTAAAGATCTTCTTAAAAAACAAGTTGATCTCCACTGTAACTGAGCCTTTGCTTCAGAAAGTCTTTCATCTGGAGGTGAAAACTTCCCATCAGATCACATTCACCCAGCTTCAAACCGCATTTCCCTTTCTATCTACAAGGTAGGGCGGAATGCATCATTAAAGATGCATCTGATTCCAAACAATGGACATCTTCCTCTCCTCCCATCTGGCAGGCAACACAGCAGCCGCTATATTTTACAAGCTCAGGCAAGGCTTCTTCACCGAGCCTGTGAACCTGCTGAACTTGGCAAATTAACCTGAAGTATTAGTACATTCATTACAGCTCTGCTTCAGTACTTTTAGAAAGCACTTTTAGCACAGGCTTAACCTCTTCCTGGGTACAAGTTGCAGTTATTCTGCAAATTCTACAAATATTTAAAGACACATCTTAATTGTATTTCATAGCCATCATACCAGTTTTCTGAACAAGTACAAAAACCTGAAGCTAATGACATAAAATTAAACCAAACGGGTTCAGTTTTTTAGAAAATCTGAGTTGACAGATTTAAAAATCATATCATTAAATCGGAGCTGACAGAAGTAATCAAAATAACTGCAGCTGAAAGAAGACAAAATGACAGCAAACAGTTCACATGCATCTGGATGTACAATTACTTATCACACTCCATCAATCACAAACTGACGTCTTGTGCCACAGGGGTAGTTATACATTTAAGTGATGGCCCAGTGTTACACTGCATCTACCTAGGTAGTGTGTGTTGCTCAAAAAAAAAAAAATCAGACCATATGTGCAGTCGCTGCTCAGTGTTTAAGAACATCCTGCCCCACTTTTCTGTTTTCTTCTGCCAACTTATGAAGTTTAGTGTTCGTCAGATAAATGTATTCGTTCAGCTGCATGTGTGTTGTGCATCTTGAGTATTAGCAATCTTTTTCTATTTCTCTGGCCACTGCAGGCGATCACGTCTCCACCTGAGTGTGTCTGTGTGTTTTAGTCTCTACTTATGTGATGTGTGCATGCTTTGTGGGAAAAGAGACAATTCAGGGATAGACAAATTCCACTCAGCTCTAATGAGCTAGCTGTGCTGCTCTTCTAGCTCTGTCTCTCGGGTCCTCCTGTCAGCTCACCACTAAAAGGTTCGAATTAAAATTTCAAACCGAGCTGTGCCATGTTTCTCAGGCATTTATGTATAAAACATATATAGTTTTTGTCTGCTAAGGTCAGAACCCTACTGTCTAGTTCTCACTGCTGTTCAGAACGACCAAACATTTACAAGTCAGCAAATTTCACAGTAAGTTACACAGTGATGCCATTGTTCAGTCCACTGCAAAATTTCAATCGTTAAATGTCTATTAAATAAACCTATTCCTGCTGAATGAAGACAACCCTAAAGTCTCACTAAGATCCCAAGGATCTCCAAAACTGAACGTTGGTGGATTGCTTCAAAGTTGGAAACAGCATTTCAGTTTTATGACCCTTTGAGCTTATACAAGGAACTGCTTTCTTGACCATCCTATCACAATTACTTTTTCATGGCTACCACATCTGTAATAGCATGTTTTCTAACAATCTGTGTAATCTTTCTATGAATATGGAGTAGTCTGACACTGGCAGCCTCGCATTTTCTGCAATAATCTTTATCTGGCGCAGAGCTCTGAGAACGTTTCCCACCCAGTGCAGTCAGAGGGAATCATACACTCTAAATACAAATATTTGCATATTTTTTCACAGATTACTGATCCCACAGAGACGCTAAAATATGGGGTTATTTTTTTTTAAATCACACTCCCACTATATTATTAGCAAAATGTATGCTTTTCACTGCTTCAAAAATTGTGAAATCTACACGGAATGAGAAAATGTTAACTAGAAGTAGAAAGCAAATAGTCTACTTTTAAACATCTAGGAATATGAATTGATGATCATTTGACTTTTTAGAAGCATAATCAGTTTGTTTAAAAAATCCTGAAAATTCTTGTAGGATTTTACTAAAGACAAGTTCTGAAGTCCTGCTTCTGCTTGATGGCTTGTGTATGAACATTTTACTCCACAATCTTTGCATGCGTCAAAATTTATTACCAACTGTGTTCCTCTTATTTTTCTTATTCCTCATTGTGTACTTGTCTCTTAAACATGGACGTCACAATCTCAGATATAAAAATACAATATCTTTGCAATGCAAAATGTTTGTTTTTGTTGTAATTATGCTACTACGGTCTTAGCCAGGTCTCCCTTTTAATAGAGATCTCTGATCTAAATGGACCTGACCTGAGTAAATAAAGTTATACAAAATACAAAAAGTATATAGTTAATCATAAGATTAATCATAGTTCCCCTCCCTCATCACTGCTAAATATGAGGATATATGTAAAATACATTATCCATTTGACCTTCTTGATAAAACCTACAACTTTCTACAGTGGCCCAGCAATTAGCCTTTGTGGGCTATTTGGTGTCACTTAAAAATGTTTTTCCACATGCCTATTTCTATTTACAGGTAGCCTTGGTTTAACACCAGTGACTTGAATTTTTGTTTCAGTGCGTGGTAAGATCCTTTTAGTTGCAGCCAGAGTTGTGATGCTGTCAGTACAACAGACACATTGACAAAAAAAATAACAACAAAACAAAATTATTCTTCAGAGAATTTGTAGCAAGAGGTAAATAATTTTGTGTAATTCCACTTATTACTGAAGTCATCAAAAACAAAGGTTAAAATAAGTAAGCTACAAATAGCTATGAGATCGTACCGGGTGTTAAGAAAATGCAACATGCATTTAAAAAATAAGAATATCTGCAGTAAAACGGCTCTATCACATATCTATTTCTGCCTTTCTACCCATACATGTTTTTTTTTTATGTATCTGAGTAACACTTTGTCTTCCCAAGACTGAGGCTGATTGTCACGGCTGTTCAAAGACTCCACCAACTGGCACTGGGATTTGTGATTCAAGAAGAGTGAAGCTGTTGGACCGATGTTTTCATTAAAAAAAAAAAATAGCTCTTTAAAACACCGACACTGTCATCCGCAAACTTTGTGCTGCTTGTGGTATCAACCTAGTTTTTTAGACATTTGCACCTCTTTTTGCTCCATTTTAGTGTCCCATGAAAGCACAGAGCACTAATAATATTCTGGTCCCAACATGTCCATCAAGCAGGCTTATCAGGTAACAGCTGTCCTCGCTGTACATGCAAATAATGACTTCACATCATAAACACAGCAGGAGCGATAAAAACACAAAAAGGGAAAAGTATTTCCTCACATTGCTCTCTATGTCTGATCAGAGTATATTGGCTTTCTTTAAAGCTACAACAGCATCTCACTCTATTAGTGAGAACTCGCATCATTGACTTCATTTCTGCAAGTGATGTGATTATTTTTAATGCACAACAGGTTGTAAAAGATGGCCGAATGATTCACCCCTTCAAATGATTCAGTGAATGACGAAAAGCATTGATAGTCATTTAAAATGTGGAGCTGCAATTGTAGCAGATGTTTTGTTGTAAAAGAAAATGCACATTACTTTGTAATTTGTATCAGAAAGAAAAACTAAACAATAAAAGGAAATTTGTGCTTTCTTATCCATCAATACTTTTTTTTTTTTTTTCAATAACAAATTTTAAAACTGGAATGCTGTTTCCACTCCAAAGACAGGGGTGCTCGCCATATGCTCTCTCTCCACAGGAACAGTCCGGCTTGCCCTCTACAGCAGTGTACTAACCAACAACACAGAACTATGTTAAACCTCAGAATGATGGGATTTTTGATTGAAAGCCACTGGCCTTCTCTTGTTATCTTGAAGATGTTTCACTTCTCAACCAACAGGCTTCTTCAGTCCAGAAAGTTAGTTTTTAAACTATCTGGCACAACTCCTAAGATTATCGTGACTGAGAATCTAGATCAACATAAACCTCTGAGGGATCAACAATTTTTTTTGAATTTTCTAGAATTGTGTGCTTTATACTCTGACAATAAAGATGAAAAAATAGGATTTATGGAATTATTAATATTTATTTGAGGATAACAGACGTAATTTATTGTTTGACCCTCCAACTCTCGTTTTGTTAAATGAGATCAAGCAGTGCAGAAAGATATAGCCTCAACTTGTCTCCTCTAAGCAATGAATCTATATTATTTACTTTTTTTATTTATCTAAATAAAATATTTCAGTCATATAATTTATTCAGATAGTTATATACATTTTAGCGTACATGTAAAATTTTATCTGTGTAAATTTAAGATCCACAAATAAATTTTAATTTGTGAACTCAACTCCTGTGTTCAAAACATAAAAGAGCAGATCAAATATCATGTTGATGAGTGTATGTAAACTACCAACCTGAACTGTATCCTTAGGATTCAATGACTACAACAGGGAATTAAATAATATAGCTTCCTATTATTTTCAAACCGACATAGCGTTTTCACATCCAGATGCCCAGATAAAGTGAAAGAAGATAAAACGGGGAGGAAGGATGGGCAGAAACTGGCAGCACAGAGAGAATATATGAAGTAGAGAAAGAAGTTGGAGAGAATTTGTTGGTGTTTGTCAAATACATCTCTTCCTCAGTCTGAAGACATGCAACTGGATTTTCTGAGCAGGCGTAAATCAGGTTTTTTAATGCAGATTGAGTCGTCACTTATGTTCTTATTTATTTTCTTGCTGCCAAGAGATTTAATTTGGCTCTAAAGCCTTCAAATCAAAGTACATGCATTTTTATTGTTGAAGATTTTATCAAGTTAGAGAATGTGTTTCAGGAGTAATTTCTGAGTGTAATGCTTATCTTTCAATTTAGTTGCACCATGTGTTCTGCTTGTAGGGTTTGAATGATCCAAAATGCTAATCAACCTACTGTGAAATCAGGTTATATCATCCCCGCACAAGACTACAGTATATGAGGGATGGGTGGGAGAAGAAGACAAAGAGCAGCAATAGTAGATCAAAAGCACTCTGTAATAATAAGAGTCTCTTTCCATATCCTCTCTCTCGCCCTCTAAGTTTGTCCTCTTCCTCTTTCCTCCCCCCTCTCTCTTTCCTCCTTTGGCTGCCTCTGAATGGGAGATGATGCTCCAGATATTAGTGAGCTGTGTCAGACAGTTAAACTGCCCTTTATCGATCTTCTACGCTTCAATCTTTCCAAGCAGCCGTTATGGTTTTAATGGCCTGTAATGGAGCTGGGTCTTCTTTGATGTCCAATTGCTCAGCAAGCCCTTGTTTTTGATGGAGTTTCAAAGGATACTCCAAACACCAGCCACAGAGCAGCACATTTCCTACACAAATTCTTAGTTCAATGAGGTTCTCAATGTCCCCATCTTAGAAAAAAAAGCATTCAAAAGTAGAGGAAGGTAAACGGAGAACAGAGATCTTTGTGGATTTTTTTCCAGACTTACTGGAAGCTTCAAAAAAATGGCTAAATCAATTTTAAACGTGCTGTAATACAGTAAGAACCAGTGGCGGCTGGTGGTGATGTTTGAAGGGTGGGCTATATATACATATACTTTATATATATATATATATATATATATATATAAAGTATGTAATTCTTTTTTCTAATTCCAATGAGAGAGTCATCCAATTTGAAAAATAAGGAGAAATCCTGCTATAGACAACCATAAAAAAACAACCATGGAAACATACCAAAGACCAATTGCTTAGCGCCTCTGCGGTTCAAATTAATTCCCCAACACTGGACACAATCACACTGATAAAATGAAGCAAGATACAATATGTTTTTAAGTGAGAGCTACCTTATTTAAAGAGAATCTCACTCCAACGACTTTTCTGGGATGCAAAAACGCTAAATAATCCACCTCGTTTATACTAATATTGCTCGCCATTGCACCTTCTCAGTCTACGCCAAACCACGCCCACACACACGTTCAAGCTCGAGGAAAGTCCATCCTGATTGAATGAATCCTGTGGCAGCAGGCTGACCCTGGGCCAAACAAAATTAGCTCCAATGAGTTTTACATACACAGATCAGCTGCATAGAAGAATTTCTGTAGGATCTCCTTCAAATTGTGTAATAGTTGATGGTTTGTTCATGGCTTTTTAAACAGCATTTTTCAGTTGGGCCTTATTTCCTGTTTTATTTCTAAAAATCTTCATTCCACTTCCCCTGCTTGTCAGCCCTTGTAATTGTCGACATAGTTTAAATCTTTTTAAATTTGCAATTATTTACAAATGTCATAGTTTTAACATCGGTATGGAATAAACTACTTTTTACTTTTGGGCTAACACCCGTTAGCTTTAAAATGACAAACTGTACTTTTAAAGAGTCTATGTTCAGTATCAAAATAAAACATAATAATAATTTACATAGTGGACTTTGACAGGTTCAAATTGTGGCTTAAAGATAAGAAAGAAATTGGCCTTTTTGTAACGATGGGCAACCAGTTGCAGTGTTCTCGTTTTTTCTTGTAGGTTACTCAATTTCTGTTTTATTTTTCCCAAATGTGCCAAAATCTCCCCATTGAAAAGCTTTAATAGTGGTGTTGGCTTCAGTTTTGATTATTTTTAATGAAGTGTCTTCGGCCATCCCAACAAGATGTCTTGATTCATCAACAAAACAAGCAAACTTAGAAACACTCCATTTCTTACTTTGAAATATGAGTCTCACTCCATTACTTTTCATTGTTTAGTATAACAGTTAAATATTCTTTTTAGGAGACAAATTATAGAGGAAAAATCTAATCAGAAGCGTCTTTATATTCCCATACCAGGAAGAGAGAGCACCAAGTGTTGGACTTAACTTTTTCAAGGATATTTTATACTGTTTTTATATTTTCAGGATGTAGCATGTACTGGTCGGTATGTTTGAGTCACATCTAACTTTTTCCCACTATAATCCCAGCGAGGAATTTGTTTTGACGAAAGTACAATGTCTAAATGATCCATTGATATCTGGGCTAATTTTTTTTTTTCCAATGTCTACAACTGGTTTTAGATGTTTAATATCCACATGGTCTGAAATAAAATTAGTTCTTGGCATCATGGAGCCAAGGCATGAAAAGAAATGTGATGTAGCCTCATAAAAGATCTTAAACATTCTTTTGAAAATTGTTGACTTACTTCTACCACTAATTGTCAAATAGCTAAAAATAGCAACTTCTATTTGCGTCTTTTTTGCTAGGAGCTTCAGCTTCATCTTGAAGTATACACACAGCTTGTGCTTCAAAGTCCTATGAAACGTATGACCTAAATAAGTTACATCAAAGCTGAAGACCCCAAAGAGAAAAGAGGGCAATGGAAATAGATCATAGATGTAAGAGTGTATCTTAACCTTCAGAGGAGTACTCTGTAATTAAATCTCTATTCAAAATAAACAAAAATAGGTTGCTAATATGTCTATTTTATTGTTGATGGTGACCAGTAGGTACCTCAAACATTATCAGCATACGACCCACTTTCTCCCCTTTCTGAAAACTCCTGAATAATAACATTCAAATGCAAGGGTGGAAATCAGTATGTTCTCATGTTGGATTCCTTTTGAATTTTGTTCATAGACTTTGGTGTCAAAAGAGTCTGTAAGGGGTTAAGAAGCTGTTTTATAGTCGTTGTTTCCACTTCAAAAGGAAGAAGAAAAGCAGCAAGAGATTCTTCGAAAGCCCTCGTTTTTATTAGTGGCTTCGAAGAAGCGTGTTTATTCAATATGTGACGCTGACGGCTGCAACATGTTAACGGGATGCATTCAACAAATGTTGGTAATTAGCAAATGACTGTGTTTCCTGTCAGATTGCGTGTATTCAGAACTGTGAATGGGCACAACAGAGAGCGTGAACTCTCCTACTACACGCTGGTGTATTCTACATGTATGGAGAAAATAACAGTTTCAATGATGCACAATGAAATATAATTGGTTTATTTTTGTTTGTTTTCTTTACATCTGTTTGTGCCATGGGGCATCAAGACAAATTGAAGCAGACTGATTCCCCCCCCCCACATTTGTCTGCAAAGCAGGTTTATTTATAAAGACCCTGGACCGGGAATCGAACCCAGGACCTTCTTGCTGCAAGGCAACAGTGCTACCAACTGCGCCACTGTGCAGCTGATAGCAAATTACTTCATCAAAATAGACCTAAAATGACTAACACAAAAAGAGGGATTCTACCTTCTGCTTCCCTTTGGTCACAGTCATAAACTTTGAGAAACTAAAAAATGTGGCTTAATTGGCAGCCTTAAGAATCCTGACTCTTCCCAAAGCTACAATCAGAGAGAAATGAGAACGAGTCAGCAATTAATCCCCAAGAGAGGACCTTATGGTCAGCAAAAACACAAGCAGCAGTAAAGCAAATATGAAGATAAATGGTTTATCATCAAATCTTCAAAGACCAGCTCAGCAAGAAGTCAACCGGAATGTTTCTATTTTTCATGTGGACGTCAGAGATGAACAAAAAAGGCAATATCAAGGCTGTTTATAGAAGGAGACAGAGCAGACTAAAATCAGAGAAGACACTAAAAATCTTTCTGAGTGCACACTGGAGAGTAAAGGTGCGTAATTCATTGCTGAGCAGTGCTGACCCTCAGCTCTAAATATTGCTATCTGCTCTTTTTCAGTACTTCACTTAGAATGCAAATACATGCAAAAGGCACCTATTAAGTGCAGCAGGTATGAGCATTTTGGCTCTGATTACAGATGGAAAAATATAAATATGGTTTTCTACCACTAATAAGGCAAGTAAAGGACTGCCAAAGGGGGAAACGTTATCTGGGCAGTGAGCTCTAAGTCCTAAGATTAGGCACAGAGGCTGCACTCAAAACTGCAAGAATATCACCTTGCTGCGCCAGGGACTTGTTTTACAGTCCTCAACAATCAGAGGACTGTAAAAGTTGTAAAATGCAAACTGTGAGAAATGGGGACACAATTAATCCATTTGCTCTAAAACGCTGCCTTGGTAAATAAATAAATAAATAAACAATAGTGAAACTTAGCAACTATCAAAGAGTTGAAAATGCATTTTTTAAATTTTTTCCCTCAAAATTCAGAAGTTTGCATAAACTAAGATTACTTTGCCTTTAAACAGCTCAGATGGTGATATCATGGCTTTGTAAGCTTCTTATTTAATTGAAGGCACACCAGGGAATGTATTTTAAATTTAAATTAAACTTTAAATGTGCAGTGTCCTTTTTAGATATCTCAGCAAAATCTAAAGAAGTCAGCCAAGACATTTGAAAGAAAACTATGGAATCTCAAAATTATGTTTAATCCTTTTGTCCCTTTTTCAGATTCTGGAAGATGGCAGGTTAATCTGTTCAACCAATTAGTGTAAACATTACAGGACTCTTCAGCAATGACAGGAAGCTGCCCCACAACATTTGCCCCCTATGTTGTGGGGCAAAATTTGCTAATCATTTCTAAAGAAAAGCAAAAAATATATATATATTGTGGGTGTTACCTGCATATGCATATTTTCATTAGGGTGACACGGGTCCAGTGTTTTTTTTTCTTCAAAAAGGCAAGTACTGATGGATGCTCAGAAGTAGTTACAATAAATCATTGAAACATAACATGTAATATATATTATTTCGGTTTTGATCAATATTTGCAATAATACAGCAGTAATATAATTTACTTTCATGCTTAAAAAAGCAGCCTAATTAAATTTGTTTCTGATTTACCTGGGATACATTCAAAATAAGGATCTGGTTCTGTGCTGCACAGAGATTTTATCCTAAACTTTGGAAGTGATTAAATATTGATATGGTACACATGAGGATTTGACGTAAGTGAGGCAGAATACTGCAGTGCTAGGCATTACATGTTTTATTGAAGGATCCAATGTAGCACTCAGGCAGAGTGAGAAAGAAAATTGGGAGGAAAAGGAGACCCTCAAGATAGTCAGTGTTTAAAAACCCAGAAAACTGCAATAGTTTTGGGGAATGCAGGTCTGTCTCTAAACTGCCTGATTTAATGAGGCAACAACAATCAATATAGCCAGCACACAAGAAAAATGAGCACCACATACAGGTAAGCATTAGATCTATGTCCAGGTGTTGGCCAAAATGTGCTAAAGGGATGCGTTCAGCTATTCCTCCTTGAAAATATCAATGTCTTTGTTCAGTGGTTTCAAAAAGATGAATTATCCTAAGGGCCAATGCTAAAGTTTTAAAGTTTCACTGCAAGGCAAATGATGCTAAACCAGTTTTGTCACAAAATTCAACTTAAATAAAACTCAATATTTCCCTTGTTATTCCTGGCAAGTTAAAAAGTGTTAAAGGAAGGACATAATTTTTTATTAAAACAAACATTTTTTTTTTTTTACAAATTTATTAAAACCATCACTACGTTGTTACAGTATAATATGAGAGATGATTTTCGATTTTCTAAAAAAAATCTATGGTCCTGCTGTTTTCTACAGAAATACAACACCTGGTTAGAACAGGGTCGTAGCACTGTCAATCAGGCTCATGTATGCGCTGCTCACACCCGCTCCCTTTTTTCTGCTATGCTACAGCTGGTTCACCAGAACAGAGCCTGTCATGACTGCTAAGGCTAGTTATTTAATGTATTTTAACCAATTTTAGTACCAATTATAGCTTGTAGCTGAGTTTATTTCCGGTTATCTACAGATTCATTAGTAATAAAGCACATCATATATTAGGTATTCAATTTTAATACTGTGAGACCTGCGATTCAGATGTATTAAACCATCAAAGGTGCATCACCTGGCATATGATAATTGTTGCCCCAAAAATAAGAGCAAAAGCCCTGGTAGGTGTACTTTGTTTTGTTTTTACCTAATGTTTGCGGCCAGGTTCGCTGGATGACAGCGCTCTCAGAAACAGCTTAGACAAAATAAAAATTATCTCCATGGAAGGAAACATAATTTTCTTTAATTGGATTAATGGTTTAAAGTCTCACTATAATGGATAAAATGTCTTCATGTGGAAGAAACATTGGTACAGGCTCCTAATTATAAAATTATTTTTTGCCTATTTTTCTTGGAGTAATAGACAACTAATGATACTATAGCTAAAAATCATACTTATTTCCATGCCCTGGTTGTCTACTTGCTAATTAAGATATTTTTAAACTATATTGGCCTTCTAAAACACATTCACAAGAATAACAATTTTATTTGCATCCAGAGGCAAACTCATGCCTTCATGAAGATAATGGAATATGAGTTTATTTTAGTTGAGCCTGGTACTTTGTTAGGTACCACCACTAATTGAAACTATTTTTATGACTGAATGATTAACCTTCTTCTTTATTTTCTATGGTGGCTGTTCTCAGCTATATATCCTGTAGATAACGTCTGCCAGCTTTCTGTTTTGATGTGGTAAGGATGAGCTTATTAAGTGTGGCTGATTTAATCACCATGGAAAACGAAAATCAAAATTTTTGTAAGCAATTTGATAGAAATATCAAGTTTAAAACTTGATTACAACAAAATAGGAGAAAAACGCAGGAGCTGCAGGGTGCAAGATCCACTTATCTCGGATATAGCTTGAAGATATTATAATCTCTTAAAACTGTATCTGATGTCAAAGTTGGGAATACAAGTCTCTCTCTACTAAAAAGATATGTTCAGATTTAACTAATGAATGTACTATGAATTTACTAATTGCATTGAATTCTTGAAATACAAAAAAGAGAAAGGATATTTGAAATTTACTTGTTGATCAATCAGACTTTATTTTAGCAATCTAAAAGTTGAGTTGTATCGAAGAGAAGCAATTAAGTGTAAACCCTGTAGTATTAATCTCTTTTTTGTTTTGTGTACTAACCCAATGTTCAGTTGGTTAACCATTACCATTATCTTGATCTTATCAGTCTAGATTAGAAAGAATTTTAGCTTTGCCATTCTTGGTGGAGTCTCCCTTTGTGACTGTGAGACTTTCAGTACATTATTAGCAAAATGTTCCGGTACAATATTCAAAGCACGTGCTTATGTGTATGCTTTACCTGCCGGGATCCAGGTGCTAAGTTCTGGACTGTTTCATGGGCGTCTTTGCCCAACCTGTATGTTGGGTCTTGTTAGGTGTGGTATATCCTGGCCTCTATTGCTCTTGTGTTGCTGTGATTATTGATTTTGCCCAATCCCTTGGTACAGTCTTATCTAGTCATTTGCAGGACTTCGCAATGTCTGCCACTTCCAGTATCAGCAGGTGATACAGGCAATGCAAAGGTTTTTGATCATTCCTCCTGGTCTTAGGTTTCTGCTTCCTAAGACATTTATTTAGCAGTTCATCTTTAGGGACCATCTTCCTGATTTCATACTGGATACTTTCATACTCTGCAATGCTGCCATACTTTGCGTTTGTCCATATCATTAAATTTCCAATAAATTCCAAAGGAATTTGTAGTTGTAATGTAGTGACAGCAAAAAATAGCTTGCACTGTGTTGATGGGGAAAAAATGTAGAAAGATTGAAGACATGAATTCTTTTTGCAAGGTTCTGCGAAACTCTTATCTAGGTAGCCATTAGCATGCAACTCTGGTTTCACCAAATCGCTTGGTGCAATGTGCTGAGACAGCCACACAATGTGTATTTTGGGAAAAGGCTGGCCTCAATTTGTTGGTGTCAGTATTTGTATTGATAGCAAAGAAGACCTTACTGGGTAAAGTGCTCTGGAGAACAAATTGCTCCAAACAGTGTGTTCTTTAAAGCAAAAGAGTGCCACTGCTGCTCTCAGAGGTATCATTCTCAAGCAAACTAATAAAAACCGAGAGAGGAGCAAACACACATACAAGTCTAAGGACACCTCAAACTAGTCATGACTTGAACCTTCTATGTAGACTGGTATTACCACTGAGAAAAAAATTAAGACAGACACAAAAATACCCAACTTCAAGGAAATATCACCCTTCCTTGTTGATATTTTCCCTCTTAAGAGACCTGTACAAGATAGCGAGCTAAGAGCAATATGAAGAGAAGTAGACTGAAGGTAACTGCAAGCAGGAGAAATGTAAAACGTTCTGTGACATTCAGTTCAAAATCCAGGCTCTTCAATTATGCTCTCTTACAAGCACAAGCTTCCTTCCTCCTTATCTGAGCTCGATAACCTTTGCAAGGTTTACAACAAATTAAATGACTTATTTGGAAAGAGGCAGTTTCCCTCTCTGGTACGTACAGAGCAGATTCAAAGACACGGGGAGCCATAACTCCAGGGGTCAAAAGTTGGCAAAATGTAATAATTAAAGGTTTTTAATTTGCCAAGTGTGCAGTCTTGATGCTGCGCTGAACTAATACCCGCAAATGTCAATATCAGAAGCTGGTGTAAATGAATAGCAAAATATGAAAGTAGGTAATAAGCTCAACAGATCTAGTTCAAGCTTTATGCCTAAACACCCTCTAAGCCAGTTTTCAAATATTACTGTAGCTGTGTATGCAACAGCATTTTATGGAAGAGAATTAGGGCCACCGAAAAAAAAATAATAATAATAATTCTGACTTTAATCTCAGAATTCTTAGATTAAAGTCAGAATTATTATTATTATTATTTTTTCGGTGGCCCTAATCCTCTTCCGTAGCATTTGAAAACTGTAAGGAAAAAATATATTAAAAAGTCAAGCCAATATTTTGAAATATAGCAAAAGGAGAGAAGCCTTGAGCTCTCTTAAAGTTTGTACATTAAGGTTTGAACAATGAAGCTCGACCCAAACATTTTATTCATCTTCTGATGGATCCTTACAGATCCTAACCCTAACCCTACATAATGCACTCTTATCATAAAACTTAAAACGACTCAAACTGATCTTTCAAACATGACAGCGTGCTGTGCTAGACTTCAATCCAGTACAGCAACTTTTAAGATGTGACAGAATGGGAGACTTGCACTGCAGATATGCAGTCAACATATGCAACAATTACCTGATGCTCTTCAGTTTTGTCAGTGTGGACCAAAACTGAAGAGGAATGTTTCTAACACCTTGTTCAGTCTATGCCACAAAGAATCAAGGCAAGAAAGTAAAACCCAGTACTAATCTGTTGAGCGTATATCATAATTTCTTCTAATAACTCAGTGTCTAGTCCAGACATATACACCTGGACTAGGTGTATATGTCCAGGTGTATATGGACATATACATGTCTCAGTCCACACACTGAGACATTTTAAATCTCCTGTTGGAAAGTTATCTTAATCCCAATTGTTCACCAAAACCTAGTTTGCATGTTAAAGGCAGGTATAAGCGAGCTGACTCAAAGATTTTGAGTGTGAGTTTTCTAAAGCAGGAAAATAAAAAATGCTGAACTTTACTGCGTAAAGCCTAAAAACAACAAGTCTTGTAATAGGTAGGCTCACAGAAGTGTATTATTAAGTAACATGCTATGTGACAGGATGTATCAACTGTACAGTGTGGCACACACACACACACACAC